>CM028361.1:52610036-52728334 GCA_016624345.1 Platycodon grandiflorus | reverse complement strand
CCGCAAGCGCAGACGCCTATTTTTAGCAAAAAGTCGAGACAGATCGCAAGTTGCGGGACACCTATCAGAGTCAACAACCGCATTAGAGCATTAATTGCTCTTAAATTCAAATTTAAAATCTCCAAGCGGCTCCAAGCTTCCTCCTGCATATAAAAGGAGACTTCATTGCTGCATTCAAACCTCTGAACACTTCAACTACTCCAACCACTGAATCTCCATTGTCTTCAAGTTCTTAAAAGCTTAAACGTCCTATCTGTATACATTCATTGAAGAGCTTCACACCTAGACGTCTAGTCCATTAAAAGCTCTTCATTGATTGCAACACCTTGCTTTCATAGCTCACGAGAATTGTATCTTATAGATATCAATTCTCCCACACAAACACTTGGTCAACAAAATTTTTGTACACAATCCATTAGAGATTTAGTTTGTAAAATATCTAGTGGAAAAACATAGTACACGATTTTCAAATCCAAAGTTGACCACTTTGGTTGTGGACGTAGCACTTATTTATAAGTGTGAACCATATTAAATACTTTGTCTACTTGTGTGTGATTGTGATTATTTGTGTTGCTTAACTTTCCAGATTTCCAAACTATTGAGAACTGCTGATCTTGACCTGTGAAAATCAGCCATTCTCAACTTGTCCTATACTTCACAAGTCTTCCGCCTGCAAATCTTTTCAAACTTAAAGTGAAGTAGATTTTTGAATCAATCTTCAAAAATTGGACATAGGCTATTCAACCCCCCCTTCTAGCCTATTTTGAGCAACCTTGGACCTAACAGCTTTCAAAAATTATTCTTATTCAACAATCTTCAGCGGCTGAGATAAATGACGAGTACACAGATTTTATCAAGTAATTGCTTGACGCCAAATGGAAGATGTACTTCAATTGAAGAATCTCCCATCTTGAATCCAAAACTTTTTTCTAGTAGCGTTCACTTTTTCACTTAGATGATCGATCTAAGTGACACCTCAATATATATATATATATATATATATAAAGTTTGTGAGAATGCCTTAGGGTTTAAGGTTTAGGATTCAGGGTTTAGGGTTTAGTGTTTAAGTTTAGGGTTTAAGGTATGAGTTTAGGTTTGGGGTTAGGTTTAGGATTAACTAGGGTTTAGGGTATAGGGCATAGGGTTTAGTTAGGGTTTGTTTAGGATTAATTAGGGTTAGGGTTTAGAGTTAATTAGGGCTATGGTTTAGAGATAATTAGGGTTATGTTTTAAAGTTAATTAGAGTTATCGTTTAGAGTTAATTAGGGTAATGGTTTAGAGTTAGTTAGGGTTATGGTTTAAAGTTAATTAGGATTTAGATAGGGTTACATTTTGTTTAGGGTTTAGGATTTGCTAATTCAACCCAACAATCTTGATTACTATGCACCTAATGATCAATTCCA
This sequence comes from Platycodon grandiflorus, assembly GCA_016624345.1. Classification (NCBI taxonomy): domain Eukaryota; kingdom Viridiplantae; phylum Streptophyta; class Magnoliopsida; order Asterales; family Campanulaceae; genus Platycodon; species Platycodon grandiflorus. Next base: position 52,726,931 of record CM028361.1, on the reverse strand, counting down.
TAAATAATTGAACTAAACCAGTAGTGTTATTCTTGTTTATCCACAAGTACAAGTGTTTAGAACTATTTTGTTTGCATACGCGCTTATTCGATCATTTTATTTTCTTATGATATGCTAAGACACCAAACAACCCTACCTAATAAATTGTATACAAATCTAATACACTAAGACATTTATAACATAAAACTCACATAAAAATTGCAAAAATTACATAAATAACTCAATTTAGGGTTACAATTTAATTACTATTTAGTATTTAGGTTTAAGGTTTAGTTTATGGTTTAGTGTTTTGTGTTTATGGGTTATAAGAAAATAACGAGACTTGATATTATTATTCATTATTGGTTTTTAAAAATAAACTCAACTTAATTGCCTTACAAGACTTTCCTTCTTTTTTTTTTTTTCAAATCTAATACCATACATCATTGTGCTAACTCAACCTAACAATTTTTATCACAACTAATGATCAACCTCCATAAATAATGGAACTAACCTAGTAGTTTTAGTCTTGTTTATTCACAAGTCAAGTCTTCACTATTTTGTTCGATACGCGCTTATTCGATCATTTTGTTTTCTTATGATATGCTAAGAGACCAAACATTCCTATTAAACAACAATTTCATACAAATCTAATACACTAAGGGATTTATAAGATAAAACTAGCATACAAATTATAAAAATAACATAAATATTACAACTATATCATAACTAACATAAATATCTCAACTAAACCCTTTAAAACATAAATAGCATGCAAATTACAAATGTCTAATAATTAAACGTTTACAAAGTTTTATAGAATAGCAAATCTAATTAAAACAAATTAAAATACAAATTAAAAAAAAATAGCATGCATAAAAATAACATAAACAAATAATACTAATTTTTTTTAGAAATTTACAAAATAGCAAACAAATTAACATAACATAATAAAAATTAACATAATATCCTAAAAATTTATAAACAAACTTAAAATTAACAAATATTATATCACAAAAATTAAATAAATACAAAAAAGGAAAATAATTACTATTAAATATGGGAGGGAGGGAGAGAGAGAGAGGGGGCGGGAGGCGGCGGCAGAGTGGTGGATGGTGTGGACACACCAATTTGTTGATGGTTGCATTAGATTGACCTAGGTAAAAAAAATACAATATAAAAAAATAAAATAATTAAAACAATTAAAATAAAAAGGTTTAGAGATTTACTGTGCTAGGTAGTAGGCACAGGGCGGCGGTGGTCACCGGTGGTTCCTTAAAAGAGATGGAGATATAGGAAGAGAGAGAAAATGAGAGAGAGAGAGAGAGAGAGAGAAAGATAGGGAGTTCGGTAAAAGAGGTCGATGACGGTTTCGGAGGGAGGAGACAGCGGTCACGGTGAGATAGAGAGAGAGAGAGAGATTTAAGATAAGTGTGGTGGCGGTGAGAGAGAGAGGCAGCTGGTGGCAAGAGAACCTGGGAGCCGTGGCAATTGGTGTTGCGGAAGCGCGGTGGTTCGTGTTCTGAGAAGATAGAGAGGGTGAGAAAGAGAGAGAGCAGGCAAACAGGGTTTGAGAGAGAAAGAGATAGAGATTCATTTTTTTTTTTTTTTTTTTTTGGGAAAGGGGGTTGTCTGGGGTGTCTGAAGGGAAAGGGAAGGAATGGTCTAGGGAAAGGGAAAGTGGGCTTGACTAGGCTGAAATCGAGACATTAGTGACGGAACTTCCTCGCTAATTTCAAACGGTAATTAGCGACGGAAGATCCTCACTAATTAGCGATGGAGCCATTAATCGGACGGAAGATCCGTCTCTAATGTTCCCACGTATTTGCCACGGTTTTTCCGATAAAGAAAAAGAATATTCTTTGAATATTCCTTAATTTAGCGACGGAAGAATTTTCGTCGTTAATTTAATAGCCCGCTACTTTAGCTACGCTTTCACCGATTTTCTTCTTCCGTCACTAATGTCTATGTTTCTAGTAGTGAATTGTAACGAACTTAGCTATTAAACAGACGTTAGCCATCAATACAAAGGATGACGCAGTGTGGAATTCAAGAAGAGTTCGAGGTGTTAGATATTGGGAACGAATACTTCTTAGTCCAATTCCAATCTAGACTTGGACTATCGCATGTCTTGTTGGATGGTCCATGGATGATCTTAGGGCATTACCGAATTAAGGAGAGTTCTTCAATAAAAAGATTCATGTGAATCGAGAATGCTGGGAAGAGCTGTGGCGGCATCGAAAATCTCGACTCTTTGAGGAAATTTGCTAGGGTATGCGTGGAAATTGAAGGTCTTCATTTGGTTCACTTTTCTTGTGGCAGATAAGGCCATAAATCTCAGCAATGTGTAGATAGTACCTCGCGATTGGACTTCGCCATGGAAGAGACCAAGTGTGGGAAATCGATAAACACACGTGAGATCCAAAACCGGCTAATGTGAAGATGGAGGGAGCCAAGCATGTTTAACCCAAGGGTCCGAGATAAGAGAGAGAAAATGTTGTTATTATAAAGAGAGAGAAGAGAGGGAGTTTTATTAAGAATACATAAAGGGTGACACCGCAATTCTTAGTCGAATCACAAGGAGATTCCCATCAATATTTCCTTCCTAACTTACAGCTTTCAATATATGTAAACTATAATAGTTTAGGAATAATCCCATTAAATCTAGGATGATTTATATGTAAATTATAGACCGTATGTAGTTTACAATTTCGTAATAATCTTTCTTATAAATACAAGAGCTCATAGCAGCTCCCAATTGCCGTGGGCAATCAACTCTTACATGGTATAAGAGCTATAGGATCACACCATGGATGAAATCTCACCGACCTCCACCGCTATTCATTCTCCAACCCATCCCAACCCATCCCAATCCATTCCAATCAATAATGGGTATTCCTTGCCAATTTTCTTTAACCCTCAATCCCTCATGGCCAACTGCCTGTTAACACCAGAAAACTACCTGTGAGTACCCCGATCCGCAGATCGTTCCTAGGCCTTTTCACTCTGGACTCCCAAAATAAAAGTGATTAATGTGCACAACACATTTATATTGAAAACAGAGTCGCCACCCTCGTTTATATAGAAAACGAGAGAAAACTGAGATAGTGGGCTCGGAGGCTAAGTTACGATCGTTGGGAAGGTTTTACGCACCCAACTCGCCGTGTAACACCCGCATCTTTCATAACATTTGTGTGCATCGTGTTTGTTTACTTTATTAACTATCATGGTCATTTCATGTATCATCTTCATCCTAGTGTGTTTGCATTTGAGTCAATTTCATACTTCATATGTATTGTGGGTGTTTAAATCTTGCACTTATCCGTTCTGATTTGGATTTGTATTCTCAACCTGGTTAGAGGTTGTTTTGTTGGGTTTCTTTTACGTCTTGGACATGGTTTGAACTTAGAATCACTTTGGAACATTTTGGGACACTTTGGTATGCAAAAATTCTTCCTGAGCCGCGCCTTAGCGCCATTTTTTAGCGCCTTAGCGCGCAACATTCTGGTTTTGGGACAGCAGGCATAGCGCTTAGCGCCATGGCGCGTAGCGCCTTAGCAGCGCCTTAGCGCCTAACCTTCGGAAATTTTAAACCGGCGTAGCGCCTTAGCGCCTAAGTAGCGCCGCGCCTTAGCGCCGCCTTAGCGCCACTACGTTGTCGCCTTACGAGATTTTAAGTTTTGACCGTTTGACTCCAAATCAATGGCTAGGATTGAGCCACGACCTCCACCCTTTGACCAGACCTTGTAGGCCCTTAAAACACCATGGGAGACCTGAACTTCCCTCCATTTCACCATTGTCATCTTCAACACTTAGAGAAAAGATTGAGAGAATTCTTGAGAGAGAAAGTGAGCTAGTTTGCTCAATTCTTGTCCAAATCACAATCCAACTTCACCATTGTGGAGCTATCAACTAGGAGAACACAATCCTTGGCTTGCATGTGGGTTTCTTAGAGATTTTCTTGGTTGAAATTCTTCAAGAGGTAAGCTACTACCCCTCTCCTTCTCTAATTATGTCTTGTATGACATCTTAGCCTTGTAAATGGCACTTGTATGTTGAAATCAACATGATAGAGTATGTTTTGTTGTTGAGCCATGTGGAATTCGTGGATGACATATTTTGCATGTTAAAAGACTTGTTTTGTCTTGGTTGATACACATAGAAATGGTATCATGTGTTAATATTGAAGTATAAATGACTTCTTCGATTCGAACTCATTAGAAACAAATAAAGACTCTAACGGAGTCAAATAGGTTTTCATAATTGATGAGACCACGTGTGTGAATTGGGGATTCCGTTGTGATACGAGAGCTTTGTCGGGAAAATTAGTTACCCGAAATTATGCATGATGTTGTTGTTTAATTCTCGTAAATACTATGAGATGATTGATTATGTGAGTAGGATTATTATAACCTACTTGAGACATTTATGTTAAATATTGTTGTGCTCCACATTTTGGGAGTTTGATTTGTTGTTGAGAATGTCAAGTAAACATCTACTTGTACATTTGTTATGTCCATGGATTATTTGTTGGCGGTGTATTGACGCCGATTATTGCGGGAGCCGGCTACGTAATAGTTGAAGGCCAATACACCGGGCCTCGCCTTACCGTTGGCCGCGGTAGGGGCATAGCGCCATTTGTTGTATGGAATAAACGCAACCTTGGTAAGCTATTCCGTGGTTGATTCTTGGGTTGTAGGGACTAAGATCACCCGTCGACGTGAATACGTAAAATGGTTCACACAAGATTGGTTATTGAGTATTGGTTAACGGTTTTGATTCGTCGATCGAGCACGTCAACAACGGCTCCTACATTGGTATATTATATGTTGGTTGGTTGGAAGTATTGGGTATATTGGAGGTGTACCTCAATACGTATCCTTTTAGAATGTGTTTACTTATCGCACTTATATGGTTCCTACATATGCGAATGTTGGTCATGGTTTCCAACCTGTATGGGTCGGTTGGCGATCGTTGAGCCTCTCGTGTAGTGTAGGGTAACGTGTTGTTTTGAGATGCTTATATTGCTATGCATGAAGATTGATGTAATCTTGTTATAGCCTCGTATTACTTGTTCTTATTATTGTCTTGCATCTCGTATGACATATTGTTGCATTAGTAGCTTATTGAGTTTTAAACTCACCCCGTTCAATGTTTATTTGTTTTCCTTAGATCACGGTCCGGCGAGGAACCCTTAGTTGAGTCTTGGCTTCGTCTCTCGGCATTTTCGCAGTTGTTCTTTTGAGCATTGGTATTTATTTTGGTGAGGCCGAGGGAATACAATGTTACTTAAACTTTGTAATGTTGGGTAGTGTGTGGTCTTTATGACCGTAATATTCTTTTGTTTGTGCCGACACGGTTGTCGTGCGTGATGTATTTATTAACATTCGTTACTTCCGCATACTCGATTTGTAGTTGTTATGGTTCTCCGAGCTTGTTGCTCGTGGAGGTTTATGTTATATGTTTGATTTTAAATTCAAACCAAGTTTTAAATCGTTCGTTCCGCTTGTTATTAATGCCGATGATGTGTTGACATGGTTTTCAAAGAAAAGTATCGCACGTGCATTACAGGGTTTTGTGCATATGCTTCATACTTGCATCTTGCACATGGAATTTTATTATGCGTATTTCATGAGTCCCGCCGCGGTCCGACTCGGGATTCCATGTAGGAGTCCGGGCGGGTTGCGACAGCTTGGTATCGAGCATAAGTTAGATAACCTGGAATGGATTCTTGGTTTAGGAGGGTGGGTTGTGTGTTTGAGTCGTTAACGTCGAGTGTTTGTTGCGTGTATTTTACAATGGTAGAGACACGTCATGGTACCAACACGGATGGGGTTAGCACAAGTCATGTTGGGAATGCCGGGGCTGAAAGCCATGCTTCACCACCTAGACCACCTCCTAATCAACCGGAGTTCGAACAGGGCAACAATGCACCACCCGAGGCACCCGTGAATCCGACCGAGGCTTTTATGCAAACTATGCAGGGTTTATGCACAATGATGGAAATGAACCGACAAACTCGGATTTGCACAGCAGCAATGGCAGACAGGCAAGCTAGGGAAACCGAGGGATCAACCACTGGGAAATGGAGACTATGATCGTAGGTTGGGAGGTTCTTGAAGATGAAACCTCGCAGCTTATGATGGGGAGCCGACCCGATGAAGGCGAAAGGTGGATTGAGTCTTTGGAGAAGATTTTGTGGCAATAGAGTGCACCGAGGAAGACAAAGTCAAGTTTGCAATTTAAATTAGAGGATGCAATGGAACACCGGTGGAAGGTGCTAGAGGCAAGTTGGGTGCAGGATCGAGTGGATCGCACATGGGAATTGTTTTTGAGGGAGTTTAGGAATCACTTTGTTCCGGATGTGGTTCAGGCCAAGAAGGAGGTCGAATTTCTTAGTCTTGACCAGGGGACGATGACAGTGGCTCAGTACTCTGCCAAGTATACCGAGTTGGCGAGGTATTGTGTTCACTTGATCCCAACAACGGAGAAGAAAATTTACCGCTTTGTGAAAGGATTGAGGACAGAATACCGTAAGCAACTCTTGCCACTAGAGTTGCCGAGTTATCAAAGTGCAGGACAAGGCTTATAAGATCGAGCATGATATAGAGGAGCACCGAGGCAAGCCGGGTAGTACAAGTGGGAACTCGCAGGCATCGCAGTCGCAGTGGAAGAGATCAAGCTCAAGTGGGACCAATAGGGGGAGCAACACCAGTCGACAGGGAGGACAATTTCGACAACAAACTGGGAATCAAGGAAATACGGGTCGTGGACAGCGTGATGCTAGAGTTACTTGTGGGTATTGTAAGAAGAGTGGGCATAATGAAGAAAAGTGTTGGTTGAAGAATGGGAAGTGTTTGGTGTGTGGTGATGGCACACACTTTCAGCGGAATTGTCCTAAGAACAAGGGGACACAACCGGGAGGTGTGCAACAAAATGCCGGGGTTAAAAGAGATAACGAGGGTCGCCCTAGAGTGCAAGGTAGAGTCTTTGCCTTAGACCAAAAGGGAGTCCCCGAGGCCCCTAATGTCATAGGAGGTACTTTAGCCATCTCTAGTGAGAAAGCCCGAGTGTTAATAGACCCAGGGTCATCTCATTCTTATATTGCATCACATTTTGCTCATCATTTGCATGCCATACCTGAATTGTTACCGTATGTGTTGGAGGTGTCTACCCGTTGGGGAGTGCCATGTTGCTTTGGATGTCTATCGTGCTTGTGATGTGGTTGTTGATGACCATCACTTACCTGCGGATTTGGTTATATTGCCCATTCGGGATTTCGATGTTATTCGGGGATGGATTGGCTACATGCTCATCATGCTATTGTTGATTGTCGTAGGAAGTTGGTTACTTTTGAATTGCCAAATGTTCCTTCATTTGTATTTTTGGGTGATAAGATAATGGGTGGAATTCAGCTCATTTCGGCTTTGAAGGCTCGAAAGTTGTTGTCTCATGGATGTTCGGGTATTTGGCGTGTGTTGTGGATAGATCACAAAAGGGTGTTGTGTTGGAGGATGTTCCTATTGTTCGTGAATTCCGGATGTATTCGCAGTGATTATGATTTGCCTCCGGACCGGAGTTGGAGTTTTGTATTGAATTGTTACCAGGGACTACACCGATCTCAAAGGCACCTTATCGCATGGCACCACTGAATTGAAAGAATTGAAGGTACAATTGGAAGAGTTACTTGATCGAGGTTTTATTAAACCGAGTGTATCGCCGTGGGGTGCACCGTGTTGTTTGTGAGAAAGAAGGACGGATCTTTGAGGTTATGCATTGATTATAGGGAATTGAATCAAGTGACCATTAAGAATAAGTATCCTCTTCCGCATATTGATGATTTGTTTGATCAACTTCAAGGTTCCGTAGTGTATTCTAAGTTTGATCTTAGGAGCGGTTACCATCGCTGAAGGTTCGAGCGGAGGATATTCCTAAAAGCTTTTCGGACTCGTTACGGGCACTTTGAATTTGTGGTCATGCCTTTTGATTAACCAACGCTCCACTGTGTTTATGGATTTAATGAATAAAGTATTCCTGCCCTATCTTGATTGCTTTGTGGTCGTGTTCATTGATGACATTTTGGTTTATTCTAAGTCCCGGAAGAGCATGAAAATCACTTGAGGTTAGTTTTGACGGTGCTAAGAGAAAAGAAGCTATTTGCTAAGTTTAGCAAGTATGCCTTTTGGCTTGAGGAAGTGGCTTTTCCGGGCCACATTGTGTCAAAGGATGGTATAGCGGTTGACCCGACTAAGATTGAAGCAGCTTGTGAGTTGGAAGAGACCCGAAACGTAACGGAAGTTCGTAGCTTTTGGGTTTAGCGGGTACTATCGGAGGTTCATAGAAGGGTTTTCTAAGATTGCAACCCCGTTGACTTCATTGACACAAAAGAATAAGGCTTTTGTTTGGAACGATAAGTGTGAAGTGAGCTTCCAAGAGTTGAAGAAGAAATTGACTACCGCGCCGCTTTAGCCTTGCCGAACGGTCATGATGGGTTGCTTATATACAGTGATGCTTCAAAGGAAGGTTTGGGATGTGTGTTGATGCGAACGGAAGGGTTATAGCTTATGCTTCTCGAAACCGACTCCGTGTGAACAAAACTATCCGACTCATGACATGGAGCTAGCAGCGATCATTTTTGCACTTCACAAGTGGAAGCATTATCTCTATGGGGCCAAATTTGAGGTATATACTGACCATAAGAGCCTTAAGTACTTGTTTTCTCAAAAGGAGTTGAATAATAGGCAAAGGAGATGGATGGAAAGGTTAAAGGACCATGATTGCACCATTTTATACCATCCGGGGAAGGCCAATGTGGTGGCCGATGCTCTTAGTAGAAAGGCTTATGTGTAACACCCGTATCGTTTGCATCACTTGCATGATCATTCTCCTTATCAAATTCATGTGATGTTGTGCATATTTCTTGAACATATTCTTGCTCGTATTGGTTATATGCATTTTTATATACCTTGGAATTATTGATGGATACATGTTGATTATTGTGTTAAACTTGTGTTGTAATCCTAGCTTTGTTCCAGACTTTCTTGAGAACTTTTAATGAGTATTTTGATCTCATTTTGGACTTAGAAACATTTTGGGTTGTTGAGAACCACTTTGGGAGAGTTTTATAACAGTTTGAGACTTACTGGGCACAAAGCGATCGCCCGACCCCTCCCTAGGCGATCGCCCAGGCGCAAGTCATACCATGGTTCCGGACACAAAGCGATCGCCCGTCCCCTTCCTAGGCGATCGCTCTCTGCGCAAAGTTGTAGTTTGAATCTGGAGACAAAGCGATCGCCCGTATTCCACAAAGCGATCGCCCGTACCAAAGCGATCGCCTTGTCCCGACTCAAAGCGATCGCTTCATAGGCGAATGTTGATTTTGCGCGCGCCTGTGACCGCACGAACTTACTCCTATTTGACCAAAGATTGACTCCCGCTTCTGGCCTAGAGTGAGCCACGTCCCCCATATAACACCTCCTTGACCCTTATAACACCATGGGAGAGTATAGAACACTCTCATTTCAACCCTTTACACCAGCAAACTTAGAGAGAAGCTTGAGAGAGTTCTTGAGAGAGAAAGTGAGCTAGTTTGCTCAATTCTTGTCCAAATCACAATCCAACTTCACCATTGTGGAGCTACCAACTAGGAGAACACAATCCTTGGCTTGCATGTGGGTTTCTTAGAGATTTTCCTTGGTTGAATTCTTCAAGAGGTAAGCTACTACCCCTCTCCTTCTCTACTTATGTCTTGTATGACATCTTAGCCTTGCAAAATGGCATTTATATGTTGAAATCAACATGTTAGAGTATGTTTTATTGTTGAGCCTTGTGAAATTCGTGGATGACATATTTTGCATGTTAAAAGACTTGTTTTGTCTTGGTTGATACACATAGAAATGGTATCATTTGTTAATATTGAAGTATAATGGCTTCTCTTCGATTCGAACTCATTAGAAACAAATAAAGACTCTAACGGAGTCAAATAGGTTTCCATAATTGATGAGACCACGTGTGTGACTTGGGGATTTCGTTGTGATACGAGAGTTTGTCGGGAAAATTAGTTACCCGAAATTATGCATGATGTTGTTGTTTAATTCTCGTAAATACTATGAGATGATTGATTATGTGAGTAGGATTATTATGACCTACTTGAGACAATTATGTTAAATGTTGTTGTGCTCCACATTTTGGGAGTTTGAATTGTTGTTGAGAATGTCAAGTAAACATCTACTTGTACATTTGTTATGTCCATGGATTATTTGTTGGCGGTGTATTGACGCTCGATTATTGCGGAGCCGGGCTACGTAATAATTGAAGGCCAATACACCGGGCCTCGCCTACCGTTGGCCGCGGTAGGGGCATAGCGCCATTTGTTGTATGGAATAAACGCAACCTTGGTAAGCTATTCCGTGGTTGATTCTTGGGTTGTAGGGACTAAGATCACCCGTCGACGTGAATACGAAAATGGTTCACACAAGATTGGTTATTGAGTATTGGTTAACGGTTTTGATTCGTCGATCGAGCACGTCAACAACGGCTCCTACATTGGTATATTATATGTTGGTTGGTTGGAGGTATTGGGTATATTGGAGGTGTACCTCAATACCGTATCCTTTTAGAATGTGTTTACTTATCGCACTTATATGGTTCCTACATATGCGAATGTTGGTCATGGTTTCCAACTGGTATGGGTCGGTTGGCGATCGTTGAGCCTCTCGTGTAGTGTAGGGTAACGTGTTGTTATGAGATGCTTATATTGCTATGCATGAAGATTGATGAAATCTTGTTATAGCCTATATTACTTGTTCTTATTATTGTCTTGCATCTCGTATGACATATTGTTGCATTAGTAGCTTATTGAGTTTTAAACTCACCCCGTTCAATGTTTATTTGTTTTCCTTAGATCACGGTCCGGCGAGGAACCCTTAGTTGAGTCTTGGCTTCGTCTCGGCGTTTTCGGTGTTGTTCTTTTGGGCTTGGTGTTTATTTTGGTGAGGCCGAGGGAATACAATGTTACCTAAACTTTGTAATGTTGGGTAGTGTGTGGTCTTTATAACTGTAATATTCTTTTGTATGTGCCGACACGGTTGTCGTGCGTGATGTATTTATTAACATTCGTTACTTCCGCATACTCGATTTGTAGTGGTTATGGTTCTCCGAGCTTGTTGCTCGTGGAGGTTTATGATATATGTTTGATTTTAAATTCAAACCAAGTTTTAAATCGTTCGTTTCCGGCTTGTTATTAATGCCGATGATGTGTTGACATGGTTTTCAAAGAAAAGTATCGCACGTGCATTACAGGTTTTTGTGCATATGCTTTATACTTGCATCTTTTGCACATGGAATTTTTATTATGCGTATTTCATGAGTCCCGCCGCGGTCCGACTCGGGATTCCACGTAGGAGTCCTGCGGGTCGCGACGCTTGGTATCGAGCATAAGTTAGATAACCCGGAATGGATTCTTGGTTTAGGAGGGTGGGTTGTGTGTTTGAGTCGTTAACGTCGAGTGTTTGTTGCAGGTATTTTACAATGGTAGAGACACGTCATGGTACCAACACGGATGGGGTTAGCACAAGTCATGTTGGGAATGCTTCGGGCTGAAAGCCATGCTTCACCACCTAGACCACCTCCTAATCAACCGGGAGTTCGGCCGCGGGGCAACGCACCACCCGAGGCACTGTGAATCCGAAGGCTTTTATGCAAACTATGCAGGGGTTTATGCAGACGATGATGGAAATGAACCGACAAACTCTAGATTTGCACAGGCAGGCAATGGCAGGACAGGGGCAAGCTAGGGGAAACCGAGGGGATCAACCAGCTGGGGGAAATGGAGAATATGATCGTAGGTTGGGGAGGTTCTTGAAGATGAAACCTCGCAGCTTATGATGGGGAGCCGACCCAATGAAGGCGAAAGGTGGATTGAGTCCTTGGAGAAGATTTTTGTGGCAATTGAGTGCACCGAGGAAGACAAAGTCAAGTTTGCGGCGTTCAAATTAGAGGATGCAGCGGAACACCGGTGGAAGGTGCTAGAGGCAAGTTGGGTGCAGGATAGAGTAGATCGCACATGGGAATTGTTCTTGAGGAGTTTAGGAATCACTTTGTTCGGATGTGGTTCGAGCCAAGAAGGAGGTCGAATTTCTTAGTCTTGATCGGGGACGATGACGGTGGCTCAAGACTCGCCAAGTATACCGAGTTGGCGAGGTATTGTGTGCACTTGATCCCAACAACGGAGAAGAAAATTTATCGCTTTGTGAAAGGATTGAGGACAGAATACCGTAAGCAACTCTTGCCACTTGAGTTGCCGAGTTATCAAAGTGCTGTGGATAAGGCTTATAAGATTGAGCATGATATAGAGGAGCACCGAGGCAAGCTGGGTAGTACAAGTGGGAACTCGCATCAATCGCAATGGAAGAGATCAAGCTCAAGTGGGACCAATAGGGGAGCAACACCAATCGACAAGGAGGACAATTTCGCAACAAACGGGAATCAAGGAAATACGGGTCGTGGACAGCGTGATGCTAGAGTTACTTGTGGGTTTTGAAGAGTGGGCATAATGAAGACAAGTGTTGGTTGAAGAATGGGAAGTGTTTGGTGTGTGGTGATGGCACACACTTTCAGCGGAATTGTCCTAAGAACAAGGGGACACAACCAGGAGGTGTGCAACAAAATGCCGGGGTTAAAAGAGATAACGAGGGTCGCCCTAGAGTGCAAGGTAGAGTCTTTGCCTTAGACCAAAAGGGAGTCCCCGAGGCCCCTAATGTCATAGGAGGTACTTTAGCCATCTCTAGTGAGAAAGCCCGAGTGTTAATAGACCCAGGGTCATCTCATTCTTATATTGCATCACATTTTGCTCATCATTTGCATGCTATACCCGAATTGTTACCGTATGTGTTGGAGGTGTCTACCCGTTGGGGAGTGCCATGTTGCATTGGATGTGTATCGTGCTTGTGATGTGGTTGTTGATGACCATCACTTACCGCGGATTTGGTTATATTGCCCATTCGGGATTTCGATGTTATTCGGGGATGGATTGGCTACATGCTCATCATGCTATTGTTGATTGTCGTAGGAAGTTGGTTACTTTTGAATTGCCAAATGTTCCTTCATTTGTATTTTTGGGTGATAAGATAATGGGTGGAATTCAGCTCATTTCGGCTTTGAAGGCTCGAAAGTTGTTGTCTCATGGATGTTCGGGGTATTTGGCGTGTGTTGTGGATAGATCGCAAAAGGGTGTTGAGTTGGAGGATGTTCCTATTGTTCGTGAATTCCCGGATGTATTTGCAGCTGATTATGATTTGCCTCCGGACCGGGAGTTGGAGTTTTGTATTGAATTGTTACCAGGGACTACACCGATCTCAAAGGCACCTTATCGTATGGCACCAGCTGAATTGAAAGAATTGAAGGTACAATTGGAAGAGTTACTTGATCGAGGTTTTATTAAACCGAGTGTATCGCCGTGGGGTGCACCGGTGTTGTTTGTGAGAAAGAAGGACGGATCTTTGAGGTTATGCATTGATTATAGGGAATTGAATCAAGTGACCATTAAGAATAAGTATCCTCTTCCGCATATTGATGATTTGTTTGATCAACTCCAAGGTTCCGTAGTGTACTCTAAGTTTGATCTTAGGAGCGGTTACCATCGCTTGAAGGTTCGAGCGGAGGATATTCCTAAAACGCTTTTCGGACTCGTTACGGGCACTTTGAATTTGTGGTCATGCCTTTTGGTTTAACCAACGCTCCAGCTGTGTTTATGGATTTGATGAATAGAGTATTCCTGCCCTATCTTGATTGCTTTGTGGTCGTGTTCATTGATGACATTTTGGTTTATTCTAAGTCCCGGGAAGAGCATGAAAATCACTTGAGGTTAGTTTTGACGGTGCTAAGAGAAAAGAAGCTATTTGCTAAGTTTAGCAAGTGTGCCTTTTGGCTTGAGGAAGTGGCTTTTCGGGCCACATTGTGTCAAAGGATGGTATAGCGGTTGACCCGGCTAAGATCGAAGCTTGTGAGTTGGAAGAGACCAAACGTAACGGAAGTTCGTAGCTTTTTGGGTTTAGCGGGGTACTATCGGAGGTTCATAGAAGGGTTTTCTAAGATTGCAACCCCGTTGACTTCATTGACACAAAAGAATAAGGCTTTTGTTTGGAACGATAAATGTGAAGTGAGCTTCCAAGAATTGAAGAAGAAATTGACTACCGCACCGCTTTAGCCTTGCCGAACGGTCATGATGGGTTGCTTATATACGGTGATGCTTCAAAGGAAGGTTTGGGATGTGTGTTGATGCGAACGGAAGGGTTATAGCTTATGCTTCTCGAAAATTGACTCGTGTGAACAAAACTATCCGACTCATGACATGGAGTTAGCACGATCATTTTTGCACTTCACAAGTGGAAGCATTATCTCTATGGGGCCAAATTTGAGGTATATACTGATCATAAGAGCCTTAAGTATTTGTTTTCTCAAAAGGAGTTGAATAATAGGCAAAGGAGATGGATGGAAAGGTTAAAGGACCATGATTGCACCATTTTATACCATCCGGGAAGGCCAATGTGGTGGCCGATGCTCTTAGTAGGAAGGCTTATGTTTCTTGTTTGATGGCCCGGGAATGGAGAATGCTTGAGGATGTTCGGGATTGGGGTCCTTGTATGTCTAGCCATGGGGTGATATTTGCCAATATTCGAGCTACTCCGATTTTACTTCAGCGAATTAAAGAGACTCAAGAGAGTGATCCGGATTTGAGAAAGCGATTGAGGGTTTAGATGGGGATAAGGCGGTGGATTTTTCTCGGAATAGTGATGGTGTTCTTTTGTTTCGAGGAAGAGTTTGTGTGCCGGATATTGAGGATGTTAAACGACAAGTTTTGGATGAGGCACATAAGTCTAGGTATACTATTCATCCCGGGAGTACAAAGATGTATAGGGACTTAAAGAAGAACTTTTGGTGGAATGGAATGAAGAGAGAGATAGCTGAATTTGTTTCGAGGTGTTTGACTTGCCAAAGGGTAAAGGCGGAGCATCAACGACCAGCGGGATTGTTGCAACCGTTGGAGATTCCGGAATGGAAATGGGAGAACATCGCCATGGATTTTGTGATCGGGTTACCACGGACTCGACAAGGTCATGATTCCGTTTGGGTTATTGTTGATCGATTGACCAAGTCAGCCCATTTTCTCCCAATGGCGATGACTTATTCTATGGAGAGGCTTGCTACTTTGTATATCCAAGAAATTGTAAGGCTTCATGGGGTTCTGTTAGCATTGTGTCGGATAGAGATCCTCGATTTACATCACGGTTTTGCGTACGCTCCGAATGCATTGGGTTCGAGGTTAACACTTAGTACGGCATTTCACCCACGACGGATGGTCATCCGAGAGAACTATTCAAACGCTTGAGGACATGTTAAGGGCTTGTTCTATGGACTTTAAAGGCAATTGGGATTCACATGTACCGTTGATAGAGTTTGCCTACAACAACGCTTACCATTCGAGCATTGGTATGGCACCTTATGAGGCACTCTATGGAAGGAGGTGTCGTTCCCGATCTGTTGGGACGAAGTTGGAGAAGCAAGGTTGTGGGGACCCGATATGGTTCGCGAGTCGGCCGAGAATGTGAAGATTATTCGGGAGAGGTTAAGGACAGCCCAAAGTAGACAAGAGCTACGCGGATAATAGGCGACGAGACCTTGAGTTTGAGGTTGGTGATCGTGTGTTCTTGAAGGTGTCGCCTCGGATTGGGGTTAAAAGATTTGGGAAGAAAGGAAAATTGACGCCGAGGTTTATTGGACCTTTTGAGATTTTGGAAAGAATTGGGAAATTAGCGTATAGGCTTGCATTGCCACCTTGGATGTCGGGTATTCATGCCGTGTTTCATGTCTCTATGTTGAGGAAATATTTGTCGGACGCATCGCACATTTTGGAGTATGAACCGGTAGATTTGTCGACCGATCTCTCCTACGTTGAAGAACCCGTGAGGATACTTGACACAAAAGAACATGTCTTAAGGACCAAGACTATCCATCTTGTGAAGGTTTTGTGGAGAAGTCACAACATCGAGGAAGCTACATGGGAATTGGAACAAGAGATGCGTGAGAAGTATCCATCTTTGTTCAAGGAGATTGGTAAGTAAATTCGCGGCGAATTTATTCTAAGGGGTGAGAATGTAACACCCGTATCGTTTGCATCACTTGCATGATCATTCTCCTTATCAAATTCATGTGATGTTGTGCATATTTCTTGAACATATTCTTGCTCGTATTGGTTATATGCATTTTTATATACCTTGGAATTATTGTTGGATACATGTTGATTATTGTGTTAAACTTGTGTTGTAATCCTAGCTTTGTTCCAGACTTTTTGAGAACTTTTAATGAGTATTTTGATCTCATTTTGGACTTAGAAACATTTTGGGTTGTTGAGAACCACTTTGGGAGAGTTTTATAACAGTTTGAGACTTACTGGGCACAAAGCGATCGCCCTGACCCCTCCCTAGGCGATCGCCCTGGCGATAAGTCATACCATGGTTCGGACACAAAGCGATCGCCCGTCCCTTCCTAGGCGATCGCTCTCTAAGCAAAGTTGTAGTTTGAATTGAGACAAAGCGATCGCCCGTATTCCACAAAGCGATCGCCCGTACCAAAGCGATCGCCTTGTCCCGACTCAAAGCGATCGCTTCATAGGCGAAATGTTGATTTTGCTGCGCGCCTGTGACACTGTTACGAACTTACTCCTATTTGACCAAGATTGACTCCCGCTCTTGGCCTAGAGTGAGCCACGTCCCCACCACTTATAACAGACCTCCTTGACCCTTATAACACCATGGGAGAGTATAGAACACTCTCATTTCAACCCTTTTACACCAAAGAAACTTAGAGAGAAGCTTGAGAGAGTTCTTGAGAGAGAAAGTGAGCTAGTTTGCTCAATTCTTGTCCAAATCACAATCCAACTTCACCATTGTGGAGCTACCAACTAGGAGAACACAATCCTTGGCTTGCATGTGGGTTTCTTAGAGATTTTCCTTGGTTGAATTCTTCAAGAGGTAAGCTACTACCCTCTCCTTCTCTACTTATGTCTTGTATGACATCTTAGCCTTGCAAAATGGCATTTATATGTTGAAATCAACATGTTAGAGTATGTTTTATTGTTGAGCCTTGTGAAATTCGTGGATGACATATTTTGCATGTTAAAAGACTTGTTTTGTCTTGGTTGATACACATAGAAATGGTATCATTTGTTAATATTGAAGTATAATGGCTTCTCTTCGATTCGAACTCATTAGAAACAAATAAAGACTCTAACGGAGTCAAATAGGTTTCCATAATTGATGAGACCACGTGTGTGACTTGGGGATTTCGTTGTGATACGAGAGTTTGTCGGGAAAATTAGTTACCCGAAATTATGCATGATGTTGTTGTTTAATTCTCGTAAATACTATGAGATGATTGATTATGTGAGTAGGATTATTATGACCTACTTGAGACAATTATGTTAAATGTTGTTGTGCTCCACATTTTGGGAGTTTGAATTGTTGTTGAGAATGTCAAGTAAACATCTACTTGTACATTTGTTATGTCCATGGATTATTTGTTGGCGGTGTATTGACGCTCGATTATTGCGGAGCCGGGCTACGTAATAATTGAAGGCCAATACACCGGGCCTCGCCTTACCGTTGGCCGCGGTAGGGGCATAGCGCCATTTGTTGTATGGAATAAACGCAACCTTGGTAAGCTATTCCGTGGTTGATTCTTGGGTTGTAGGGACTAAGATCACCCGTCGACGTGAATACGAAAATGGTTCACACAAGATTGGTTATTGAGTATTGGTTAACGGTTTTGATTCGTCGATCGAGCACGTCAACAACGGCTCCTACATTGGTATATTATATGTTGGTTGGTTGGAGGTATTGGGTATATTGGAGGTGTACCTCAATACCGTATCCTTTTAGAATGTGTTTACTTATCGCACTTATATGGTTCCTACATATGCGAATGTTGGTCATGGTTTCCAACCGGTATGGGTCGGTTGGCGATCGTTGAGCCTCTCGTGTAGTGTAGGGTAACGTGTTGTTATGAGATGCTTATATTGCTATGCATGAAGATTGATGAAATCTTGTTATAGCCTATATTACTTGTTCTTATTATTGTCTTGCATCTCGTATGACATATTGTTGCATTAGTAGCTTATTGAGTTTTAAACTCACCCCGTTCAATGTTTATTTGTTTTCCTTAGATCACGGTCCGGCGAGGAACCCTTAGTTGAGTCTTGGCTTCGTCTCGGCGTTTTCGAGTTGTTCTTTTGGGCTTGGTGTTTATTTTGGTGAGGCCGAGGGAATACAATGTTACCTAAACTTTGTAATGTTGGGTAGTGTGTGGTCTTTATAACTGTAATATTCTTTTGTATGTGCCGACACGGTTGTCGTGTGTGATGTATTCATTAACATTCGTTACTTCCGCATACTCTGATTTGTAGTGGTTATGGTTCTCCGAGCTTGTTGCTCGTGGAGGTTTATGATATATGTTTGATTTTAAATTCAAACCAAGTTTTAAATCGTTCAGTTCCGGCTTGTTATTAATGCCGATGATGTGTTGACATGGTTTTCAAAGTAAAGTATCGCACGTGCATTACAGGTTTTTGTGCATATGCTTTATACTTGCATCTTTTGCACATAGAATTTTTTATTATGCGTATTTCATGAGTCCCGCTCGCGGTCCGACTCGGGATTCCACGTAGGAGTCCGGGTGCGGGTCGCGACATTATGTTTCTTGTTTGATGGCCCGGGAATGGAGAATGCTTGAGGATGTTCGGGATTGGGGTCCTTGTATGTCTAGCCATGGGGTGATATTTGCCAATATTCGAGCTACTCCGATTTTACTTCAAATAATTAAAGAGACTCGGAGAGTGATCCGGATTTGAAAAAGATTGAGGGTTTAGATGGGGATAAAGCGGTGGATTTTTCGGAATAGTGATGGTGTTCTTTTGTTTCGAGGAAGAGTTTGTGTGCCGATATTGAGGATGTTAAACGACAAGTTTTGGATGAGGCACATAAGTCTAGGTATACTATTCATCCCGGGAGTACAAAGATGTATAGGGACTTAAAGAAGAACTTTTGGTGGAATGGAATGAAGAGAGAGATAGCTGAATTTATTTCGAGGTGTTTGACTTGCCAAAGGGTAAAGGCGGAGCATCAACGACCAGCGGGATTGTTGCAACCGTTGGAGATTCCGGAATGGAAATGGGAGAACATCGCCATGGATTTTGTGACCGGGTTACCACGGACTCGACAAGGTCATGATTGTTTGGGTTATTGTTGATCGATTGACCAAGTCAGCCCATTTTCTCCCAATGGCAATGACTTATTCTATGGAGAAGCTTGCTACTTTGTATATCCAAGAAATTGTAAGGCTTCATGGGGTTCTGTTAGCATTGTGTCGGATAGAGATCCTCGATTTACATCACGGTTTTGCGTACGCTTGAATGCATTGGGTTCGAGGTTAACACTTAGTACAAAGATTTCACCCACGCAGATGGACGGTCAGAGAACTATTCAAACGCTTGAGGACATGTTAAGGGCTTGTTCTATGGACTTTAAAGGCAATTGGGATTCACATGTACCGTTGATAGAGTTTGCCTACAACAACGCTTACCATTCGAGCATTGGTATGGCACCTTATGAGGCACTCTATGGAAGGAGGTGTCGTTCCCGATCTGTTGGGACGAAGTTGGAGAAGCGAGGTTGTGGGGACCCGATATGGTTCGCGAGTCGGCCGAGAATGTGAAGATTATTCGGGAGAGGTTAAGAACAGCCCAAAGTAGACGAAGAGCTACGCGGATAATAGGCGACGAGACCTTGAGTTTGAGGTTGGGGATCGTGTGTTCTTGAAGGTGTCGCCTCGGATTGGGGTTAAAAGATTTGGGAAGAAAGGAAAATTGACGCCGAGGTTTATTGGACCTTTTGAGATTTTGGAAAGAATTGGGAATTTAGCGTATAGGCTTGCATTGCCACCTTGGATGTCGGGTATTCATGCCGTGTTTCATGTCTCAATGTTGAGGAAATACTTGTCGGACGCATCGCATATTTTGGAGTACGAACCGGTAGATTTGTCGACCGACCTCTCCTATGTTGAAGAACCTGTGAGGATACTTGACACAAAAGAGCACATTTTGAGGACCAAGACTATCCATCTTGTGAAGGTTTTGTGGAGAAGTCACAACGTTGAGGAAGCTACATGGGAATTGGAACAAGAGATGCGTGAGAAGTATCCATCTTTGTTCGAGGAGATTGGTAAGTAAATTCGTGGGCGAATTTATTCTAAGGGGGTGAGAATGTAACACCCGCATCTTTCATAACATTTGTGTGCATCGTGTTTGTTTACTTTATTAACTATCATGGTCATTTCATGTATCATCTTCATCCTAGTGTGTTTGCATTTGAGTCAATTTCATACTTCTCATATGTATTGTTGGGTGTTTAAATCTTGCACTTATCCGTTCTTGATTTGGATTTGTATTCTCAACCTGGTTAGAGGTTGTTTTGTTGGGTTTCTTTTACGTCTTGGACATGGTTTGAACTTAGAATCACTTTGGAACATTTTGGGACACTTTGGTATGCAAAAATTCTTCCTGAGCCGCGCCTTAGCGCCATTTTTTAGCGCCTTAGCGCGCAACATTCTGGTTTTGGGACAACAGGCATAGCGCTTAGCGCCATGGCGCGTAGCGCCTTAGCAGCGCCTTAGCGCCTAACCTTCTGGAAATTTTAAAATCCGGCGTAGCGCCTTAGCGCCTAGCGCCGTAGCAGCGCCTTAGCAGCGCCTTAGCGCCACTACGTTGTCTTACGAGATTTTAAGTTTTGACCGTTTGACTCCAAATCAATGGCTAGGATTGAGCCACGACCTCCACCCCTTTGACCGACCTTGTAGGCCCTTAAAACACCATGGGAGACCTGAACTTCCCTCCATTTCACCATTGTCATCTTCAACACTTAGAGAAAAGATTGAGAGAATTCTTGAGAGAGAAAGTGAGCTAGTTTGCTCAATTCTTGTCCAAATCACAATCCAACTTCACCATTGTGGAGCTATCAACTAGGAGAACACAATCCTTGGCTTGCATGTGGGTTTCTTAGAGATTTTTCTTGATTGAAATTCTTCAAGAGGTAAGCTACTACCCCTCTTCTCTAATTATGTTTTGTATGACATCTTAGCCTTGTAAAATGGCACTTGTATGTTGAAATCAACATGATAGAGTATGTTTTGTTGTTGAGCCATGTGGAATTCGTGGATGACATATTTTGCATGTTAAAAGACTTGTTTTGTCTTGGTTGATACACATAGAAATGGTATCATGTGTTAATATTGAAGTATAAATGACTTCTCTTCGATTCGAACTCATTAGAAACAAATAAAGACTCTAACGGAGTCAAATAGGTTTTCATAATTGATGAGACCACGTGTGTGAATTGGGGATTCCGTTGTGATACGAGAGCTTTGTCGGGAAAATTAGTTACCCGAAATTATGCATGATGTTGTTGTTTAATTCTCGTAAATACTATGAGATGATTGATTATGTGAGTAGGATTATTATAACCTACTTGAGACATTTATGTTAAATATTGTTGTGCTCCACATTTTGGGAGTTTGATTTGTTGTTGAGAATGTCAAGTAAACATCTACTTGTACATTTGTTATGTCCATGGATTATTTGTTGGCGGTGTATTGACGCTCGATTATTGCGGGAGCCGGGGCTACGTAATAGTTGAAGGCCAATACCGGGCCTCGCCTTACCGTTGGCCGCGGTAGGGGCATAGCGCCATTTGTTGTATGGAATAAACGCAACCTTGGTAAGCTATTCCGTGGTTGATTCTTGGGTTGTAGGGACTAAGATCACCCGTCGACGTGAATACGAAAATGGTTCACACGGTATTGGTTATTGAGTATTGGTTAACGGTTTTGATTCGTCGATCGAGCACGTCAACAACGGCTCCTACATTGGTATATTATATGTTGGTTGGTTGGAAGTATTGGGTATATTGGAGGTGTACCTCAATACGTATCCTTTTAGAATGTGTTTACTTATCGCACTTATATGGTTCCTACATATGCGAATGTTGGTCATGGTTTCCAACCGGTATGGGTCGGTTGGCGATCGTTGAGCCTCTCGTGTAGTGTAGGGTAACGTGTTGTTTTGAGATGCTTATATTGCTATGCATGAAGATTGATGTAATCTTGTTATAGCCTCGTATTACTTGTTCTTATTATTGTCTTGCATCTCGTATGACATATTGTTGCATTAGTAGCTTATTGAGTTTTAAACTCACCCCGTTCAATGTTTATTTGTTTTCCTTAGATCACGGTCCGGCGAGGAACCCTTAGTTGAGTCTTGGCTTCGTCTCGGCGTTTTCGCAGTTGTTCTTTTGAGCATTGGTATTTATTTTGGTGAGGCCGAGGAATACAATGTTACTTAAACTTTGTAATGTTGGGTAGTGTGTGGTCTTTATGACTGTAATATTCTTTTGTTTGTGCCGACACGGTTGTCGTGCGTGATGTATTTATTAACATTCGTTACTTCCGCATACTCTGATTTGTAGTTGTTATGGTTCTCCGAGCTTGTTGCTCGTGGAGGTTTATGTTATATGTTTGATTTTAAATTCAAACCAAGTTTTAAATCGTTCGGTTCCGGCTGTTATTAATGCCGATGATGTGTTGACATGGTTTTCAAAGAAAAGTATCGCACGTGCATTACAGGGTTTTGTGCATATGCTTCATACTTGCATCTTCTGCACATGGAATTTTATTAGGCGTATTTCATGAGTCCCGCTCGCGGTCCGACTCGGGATTCCATGTAGGAGTCCGGGTGCGGGTTGCGACACGCCGCCCTTTCGGTCTCTTATGATTGCATGCTCGAATTTATATGTTACGGATTTATTATACTATGTAACGAAAGAAAACGGATCACGGAGATTTATATCTCCGTTTACGTTATAAAATGTACATATTTTATTTCTAGTAAAATGAACAAAATAAATATAATATATACTTATATTTAATGGAAATAACTAAACTAAAACTTTAGTTTAAAGTATCTAAATATATATATATATATATATTACATATTTATATATATAGATACACATATAATATCAACTATATAAATAAAGCGAATGCTCCGAAACTCAAATAAATATAATACATTTATTAACTTATCAAATGTATCAAAATAAATATACACATTCACAATTTATCTAACGTATTTAAATATTAAAACTAATAAATAAAGTAACGAACGGAAGGGGTTACCTTCTGTCGTTTTATAGATTTCGGGCCAAGTTCTATGCCGTTGTGTTATATTGGATCAAGCTAGCTCGTAGCCTGACCGTTGTGCTTCCACTGCTACCGATACGAGGAAAGGAAGACTTACGTTTTGATATTGGGTGTATTCAAAGAACACTGTGTGTGTGTGTGTTGAGAGAGAGTCAATACTCTTTTCTCTTTTCTTTCTCTCTTTTTTTTCTCAAAAAGAGGCTTGATAGAGAGAGAGTTGTGTTTGTAAGAGAGAGTTGAGAGCTAATGGTTGTGTTGTTGGTGTGTTCTTCTTTGAGGGAGGAGTATATTTATAGGTGAGAGTTTGAGAGATATTTGATGTTACTCTCGGGGCCAAGCAAGGAGGAAGGTTCGTTTGTGACTTCAAAGTCTTCAGCAGCCGGGCGGCTTGACTTGTGAGGCAGTGCTTGGTTTGGTGTGCGGCGCACCAGGCATGGTCACTACAACAAAAATGAGTTCTAACAACGTTTTTTGCACAACGTTTTTTAAAAAACATTGTTTAAAGGGCATTTTAGATAACGTTTTTTAAAAAACGTTGTTAAAATGGATTTTAGACAACGTTTTTTAAGAAACGTTGTCTAAAAGGGCATTTTAGACAACGTTTTTTACGAAATGTTGTCTAAAATTATCTTTTACACAACGTTTTTCAAAAAACGTTGTCTAAAATGACCTTTTAGTTACAAAATATTGTCTAAAAAAGAACTTTAGACAACGTTTTTTGAAAAACGTTGTTAAAAGAGAACTTTAGACAACGTTTTTTGAAAAACGTTGTCTAAAAGGGCATTTTAGACAAAGTTTTTCATAAACGTTGTGTAAACCCAGTGCAATATTTTACGTTTTCCCTCTCCCGCATGTAGCCTTTTTTCGCGGTTTGCTTAAATTTTAAAACCCCACGAGTCAAAATCCCCAATTGATCGATCGCAGCTTTTCACACTAGGTAGACACGACGAACATAGTAAAAACCGATCCTTCTCTTCAGACGTGAATTCCAGCAAAAATTCCCACGCAACTCTTCAGAGCTAACGGCGTTGAAGGTTTGAGGGTTTGAAATCTGGTTGCCGGCACGCAGTGGGGTTTAGAAATGGGGAGGCGGATTATGAACGATGCTCTGAGGACGATCGTGAATGCCGAGAAAAGAGGGTTTGCAATGACCCAGCTTCAATCCATCTCCAATGTCATCTCTTCATTTCTCCACATCATGAAACACCGAGGTATGCCTCCATCCCTCTCTCTGTACATATCGAATCTTCCCAAAACCCTAACCCTAGCTTGTAAATGGAGTGAATTATCCATTATTTAGGATAGCCACATGATTAAGTTAAATTTAGATAATCAATATAATGGTGTTTCATTATGGAATTTGAGTATTAGCTTCACAGTTTTCATTTAGTTAATTGTGGATAAGGTAGGGTGTTTGAAATTAGCTGCTTGCTTCTATGAAAGAAACAGAGTAAGAGGGTTGAAGGATTCTTTTCTGATGAAGTACTAATAATAGAAATTAAGATGATGGCTAAATGAGTTAGTAACTACTCAATGTTTTCAATCATATTATTTAGACCATTCGGTTCATTTTTCTTTATAATGGCTTTTATTCTTATATGTTGTGGCCCCTTTTGTGTATCTTTTACTTTGAAAGTTTATTGTCATGTCTACACTATAGTGAGCAATTTCCCTAGTGCAATGAATGTTATGATTAGGCAATGTCTGTATCTTTCGTTAAATAACCTTTCAAGAATGTCTTTCTTCATATAAATGTGACACATTGTTACTATGAACATGAAAACAAACTTGATTTACTAAATTACTTTCTTTCTTGCTTATCCAAAATGCATAGTTTAGGGCATGTAGTCTAGTGTTCTTTTATATTTGTTTATAAATATTGGTATATAAGTGGCTGCTTGATGACATTACCATTTTGTATTATTTGCTACTTGATTATACTGACTAAATCATTTTTTGTTTGGCAGGCAACTTTTGACTGTTTGCTGAAGACTTATGGATTCCTCAATTCAGATTTCTGGAGAGACTCGTTTCAGTAAATCCCCATTCCAAGAGTACACAGATTTGTTGGCAAAGCCTACTGCAGCAAAGGTGGTGTATATTGAGGATGTCCCTACGGAAAGGGTTGAAGCTTGACCTGCTTAGCATCTTGAAGATAGTTCATTTACATGGGTATGTACTGGTTTAGGACATTTTGATATAGGCTACTGTTGGTTAAAATGTTATTATTTTGTGATGTAATCTAATGCTGTATTCCTGGTACTTTGTGCTATCGTGTTACAATGTTAGTTTGTAATATTGAAAGCTCCTGGATCTATTATTGTCTCTGTTTTATTGCATTTCTCTTCTTTTGTTTGCATGTGTGGAAGGGGTCATTACAGTGTTAGTTTGTAATATTGAAAGGGTTCATAGCACTGATAAGCTTTTAGATGAGTTGGTAACTACTCAATGTTGCATGCTATTAAGTTACAGCTTGATCATACTTTTTTGTTGCACTGCTATTTTAGCTTAGTACTAATGTACCTATGTACCCAATTTGATGCTCAGCTCAGATATATGTTATCTCCATTCATTCTTTTCTGTCAGATCATGGAACTAAATGTAATTCATCTGATTTAGGCATGAGCATCCTATTATTCCTGTTATTAAGGAGCAAAGGACGTTGGCAAAGCTTTTAAACTGTACATTAGGTTCAATATGTTCACTCGTTAGGCTTTCTATGAGGACTCAAAAGTACACACTACATGGCCACTGACTCCAGACGTCAACGGCAACTGGTCGACTTTCAATGGAGGAGCCCAATCTTCAGGTTTGTTTTCTTTTTCATTTTTTTTATTTCTATCCCCTTTGTTTGATGTTTGTATTACGTTGACAAGTGCAAATTGATTGTTGGTTCCTAAAATATTTATATGTAGAGTGTTGAGCATATGGTTGAGTTCAAGATGAATCACAATGACAAAGATGAAGTTGATTCTGATGTTGATTACTATAAAATCAATCCTCGTGATTTCTTTGTTCCAACTCAGGTAAAGATTTTTTTTCATTTGTGAGCCATGAGATAGATTAATATGTTGCAATATTCAAAAGCTGTTCTTATGTTTGGAACTTTTTTTTGCAGGAAAAGTTGTTATTAAAAACTGCAGACTATTCTCAGATCGAACTGAGACTGATGTCTCACTTTTCCAAAGACTCCTCACTAATTGATCTTCTCACTAAACCCGAAGGTGGTGTCTTTAACATGATTGCAGCCAAATCAAAACAGAATCCAATGTGAGCCCTCAAGAGCGTGATCAAACCAAAAGACTTGTCTATGGCATTCTGTATGGAATGGGTGCCAATACCCTGGCAGAACAACTGGACTGTAGTTCAGAGGATGCGGCAAAAAAAAATTCAAAACTTTAAAAGGTCTTTCCCCCTTTGAGTCTAAGCTTAAAAAAAGGGTAACCTTATAATATTGTTAGATACTTCACAAGATTCACCCTTCTTCTAAATGACTTGCAGCAGTGACTAGGGCAATTACAGCTTGGAGATTAGTGTTGTCAGGAAGGTTTCGACTACTTACCCAATGGTGCAACTTTGTTGAGGTGCTTCTTAGACGATGTTTAGTTATGTTTAGATTAAATTTATGTATTTGATTTTCAAAACTTCATGTTTTTCTTATTTGTTTTCAATATAGAATTCTTTCTTTTTCTGCAAAAAGTAAATTAGGATGATGCTTGCTTGGTGTTTATGTGTCTGCATCGTATAATGCATACGTACTCATCCAAGCTGTAATATTTAGTATTACACTTGTACTAGTGTTGAGATCGTGATAATCATGCTCTTTCGACTTGAGTGTTCCAACTAGCTAGGACAGTGATATGATGTAATTTATCCCAGCTTCATGTGAAATAGCTTTTTGTATTTTACTCGGCGTTTCTTGGATTTGAAAATTTTGGAATATATATAATTCCTCTGTTCTTAAGCAAAGAGGGGTGGGATGCAGGGTCCATACTCTTCTAGTGCAGCCTAGATCTAATAGTTGATTCTCAAAGATCAGTTTGTAAATTAATTATCTTCTATAAATTTGCGAAATTTGTTAAATCTTTTAGTAGTTGTTAATGTGCCTCCAAATGGCATACGGATTTATTCCAACTTTTCCTTTTTTGTTCTTAATTCTATCCTTTTTGAAGCAACTAATTGTAGAATTCTCATCTAGAAAAATCAGCAACACAACATCTCGGAGGATACATGGCGGCAAGTTTTGGCCTTTAGTCGGTGTGTGCACGAAAATCTTGAAGGGTATGATCCTGAAGGTATTTAATATGTACTTCTTCTTACCTTCTTGTTAATGCTCACTAGGACATGTTGAAGATGTATTCTCTGTTAACTGTGTTGGCAGTTCTGTACTACGTTCCCCAACTACTGCTTAATATTTTTCTCTACCTACATTTAATTGTGTACATGTTAAAGGTGTGTATTCTCTTCTTGTTAATTTCGATAATTATTTTCAGAGCTTGGCCTGTACTAATTGATGAATTTGTCGAGCATATGTATAGGTACAACCTTTATTCCAAGGAATTTTCTCATGAGATTCAAAAGGTCTTTATTTTATCATTGATCATTGCAGCTATGCTTGTAATCCCCAAATTCTCTGTCACCTTGGGTGACTTTGACTGGTATAATCATCTGCATCAACTTGTCAGACCTGACAATGAAACCAGTCAATATCATCCATATGAGGAGTGATCTCAAGCATTTATTACATTGTTGACATAAATAAGAAAAACAATCTGTTTATGAAGGGTTAACACTTAGAAACACGCTGGGTCCGATAAGATTGACTTGGTGTTAATTTTGTAAAGGGTTTTCCAAATCTTCAGGTTGTACTGTACTGAATCTCAGTGGCATCTATTCAGCACCCACTTTCCTGCATTTGTTTGACATTAACATAATGGAGGCTATTTTATCATGGTGCTGCAGGAGCATGGGGTCCAGTGATACTCTTAATTTATTGTGCAACTGTAGTGATTCGAAGCCCAGCTTATTGATGACTCATTCCCGGTATGTCACAGAACTGTTTTATACACCAAGCTGGCTGAGCTCGAAATGGTTAAATCTTAGACTCATGTTAAGTTCGAGTCAAGCTAAAACATGATTTTGGGTCAGTTATGGATGTACTAAAGAAGTATTTGTTGAGCAAAGATTCGAAGCATTAGTATTATAGTCACTCTCAGAAGTTTTGCTAGTCTACTCCTATCTTATCCTTTCTTCCTATAGCCGGCTTTGCTGTTGGATGGCCGTTTTGTAGATTAGGAGTTGTATAAGTGCTTAGTGATTGGTAGACTGTGGAAGAGGATCTTATGTAAGGTATTGCCTTTTTGAGAGAAGTTTATCATCACTTGAATTTCTTAGACTTTTGTCACTAAAGTTCAGTTTTGAACTCAATAGTTTTTATCATGTTTGTTATGTTAGTATTTGGTCTTCTACAATCGGCGTTAAGTCCTACAAAAGTGTATGCTAGGGCCAAAGATGTTCAAGTGCTCTTTGTATTTGAGTACCAAGAGCTAAGAGGATAAATGGGCTATTTAACTTTTCATATGGTGTCTAAATATCTGTTGCATATTAACTGATTCTACTATTATTTACTATTTGGCAACTATTGTGAAACAAACAGATGTGTATGACTGCCATTGGAACTTAAAGTTTGGTCACATGGATGAGCTATCAAAGTAGCTTCACCACTTGAGTGCTATTTGTTAAAGAGAATTTTGCTTGAATTTCAGCATGAATTCCATGATCTCAAACATATCATCTTTGTCTCTGTTGTATAAGTTGATTGACCAAGTTGGTAGAGGAATTTATTCACTTAAAAGCGATGAGTCGAGGATGAGAAGTTGGGTGGCTATTTGGAGCCTTAGCAGGCGCTAACGGAAGATAGCACTGATAACATTGCAATTTTGTGGAAGAGCAGATCAAGATTTACTTTTTGAGGGAAGATAGTGCTGACAACATTGCAATTTTATGGACATTATTTCGGCTTATAATTTTTTCTTGTCCAGATTTGTACAAGTAATGTAATCATGGTACATTGAAACTTTCCCTGTATTTATGAAGAATTTTGGACTAGTGATGAATTTTTGGATCTTAAATACAAAAACATTTTTTTGCCAACTTCAATTTTTTAATTTTGTGAATGTGATGTGGATGTGGGTGGATGTGCGGGGATGGGAATGAGAAGAACAGGACAGGTTACTCAAGAATTTAAAAAAAAAAAAAAACATTAACAACGTTTTTAAAAAACGTTGTATTAGACCTAAGACAACATTTCATAAAAAACGTTGTCTTAGACCTAAGACAACGTTTTATAAACGTTGTCTAAAACTGGACCCTACGACAACGTTTGATTAGACAACGTTTTAAAAAACGTTGTCTTTTGTCTATTACAATGTTTTTAAAATGTTGTTAAAAGTCATTTTTGTTGTAGTGGGTGCCCGCGCACCAAACCTTGTTTTTGTTGTTTCAGTGCACCAAGCTGGTTACCCGCACATGAAGTTGTTTTTTTGACTTTTTCAGGCTTCTGTGTCTTGCACTTTGGCCCTTTTAAGCTTTGTAACTTCAGTTTTGACCCTTGATGTTGATCTAATTGAAGTTATTGTGTTTGTTGGACGTCGTTAGTCCTGTTGGATATTTTGTTTCCTGAAATAATCATAGAAACAAGTGTTAGTCCATTTATAAATAA
The DNA here is from genome assembly GCA_016624345.1 of Platycodon grandiflorus. Classification (NCBI taxonomy): domain Eukaryota; kingdom Viridiplantae; phylum Streptophyta; class Magnoliopsida; order Asterales; family Campanulaceae; genus Platycodon; species Platycodon grandiflorus. The sequence continues at coordinate 52,696,927 of CM028361.1, read as the reverse complement.
ATAATTATTTATAGGACAATTCGTATAATGTGGGGTACGAATTCTGGGTGTCTACAGAGCCCCTCGACTATGTTCGCTTAGAAGTAAGCGAGCGTTGTCGAAAAAGATAAACATCCAGCTTCGTATGGAATAGAAACATTGGCTGGGCCCCCTACGGGTTACCTGCGTATCCTAAATAGGAATCAAGCCAAACGCAGTTCGGGTGTGAAATATCATTGGATGGTCGTACCTTCTAAGAGGTTGCCTACGTATCCCGAAGGAATCAGACCAAACCGTAGTTCAGGGAGGATACATGTCTATTGTTTTTCTTTTCCAAAGATATGGAAGAAAATTTTTTTTTTCTGTTTCAAAGATATGAAAGATGTTTTTGTTTTTTGTTTTTTTGTTTTTTTTGTTTTGGTTTTTTGTTTTTGTTTTTGTTTTTGTTTTTGTTTTTGTTTATTTTTTGTTTGTATTTTTTTGTTTGTTTTTTTTGTTTTTTGAAAGCTGTAAAGCATTTGTGTGATATTTTGGGTGTGCAAACATGTGTGAATGCACTGCAAGATATGATAGGCTGGTCAAATCCATGTACCCCAAGTTTTCACCTGTTGGGAAATGACCAAGAGATACCGTCTTGTAAGGTGTTCGATGGGACAAATTCTGAGTGCTGAGGCGTCAGCGACGTTTTTTAGAGCTGTATCAGTTGAGCGGCTTATTTCCAGAGGCCTCAAATTTATACCTGTGGGGAAACAACCGAATAACTGATACTGCTGGGGATGATTCTGAATGCTGAGTCGTCAGCGACTTTTTCTGAGCTGTGTCAGTTGAGCGATTTATTTCTAGAGGCCTCAGGTTTATCCCTATGGGGAAACGGCCGAATAACTGATACTGTAGGGGGTGATTTTGAGTTGTGCTGAATCGTCAGCGATGTTTTTTGAGCTGTGTCAGTTGGGCGGTTAATTTCCAGAGGCCTAAGGTTTGTACCTGTGGGGAAACGACTGAATAACTAATACTGCTAGGGATGATTCCGAATGCTGAGTTGTCAGCGTCGTTTTCTGAGCTGTGTCAGTTGAGTGGTTAATTTCCAGAGGCCTCAGGTTTATACCTGTCGGGAAACGACCGAATAACTGTTACTGCTACTTGTGTGGTGTCTGATGGGACAAACTTTACTAGGGATGGAGTGCACAGCCATTGGCAATGCTTCGTCGAGATAAAATGTGTAGAGTCTCATGGGGATTCTCTGGAGATAATGGAAGTGCCGAGGCGTCAACGACGTTTTCTGAGCATGTTTGGATGTCGAGCCCTTGATGACGCTTTATTTCGTGGCTCTGGCGAAACCTGAAAGGTTATTGTTGACATGATGTAGTGTCCTTGATCCAAGGAGGGTACCTGCAGAAGATTAGCTTTTGCAAGGGTTTGGTGCAGCTATTGAAATGTAATCTCATACAAACAGAGAAGCTATGCAAAAATTTCAATCAAAATTGGTCTCCAGATTGGAGTGTGTGTTCCTCGTTTCTTAAACATGCATAAACAAGACATGAAAGGGCAAGTGTGATGGATATGTGATGTGGTTGAAGGGATTGAAATGTGGTTGTGGGATAGATTTGTGAGCTATGGAAATTTTGGGATGAAGGTGGGTGAAATTTTGGTCCTTGAGGTCGTTTGACCACAAAGCATCCGATTCAATTTCATCACTTGTGTGGTGGGTCTACCTTCTCAGTCCTTGTGTCTCGGAATGGATTCACTGCAAATTCACTGTATGGCTGTGTTTCCACAGGGAAAATCCCCACGGCCCATTTCTGTTGAATGTTGAGGAGATGACTTCCTCGCTCCTTTTTTATGGTGAAAAACCATGACCATTGATCAATGGTGTGAAGATCTGAACTTGTGCCCTCTTTGCAAGAGGGAGGCACTGTGAAATCAAAGAGAACGATCGTTCTACAAAGATCAAAGGGATGCAGCCCCTTGTTCGTGTTTCCGTCAAGCTGAAACATGTGACTACAAATTATTGTACAATAATCGAAGGATGCGACTCCAAGCTTGCGTCTTCTGACAAGACGAACTCGTGATGATGATAAAGGTCAGAAGGGTGCAGCCCTTTGCTTGTGTATGACAAGTCGAACATGTGAAAAAATCCCGAACTCAGATATCAAAAGGGTGTAGCCCCGTGTTGTGTGCCCTTTTTGCAGGATTGGTGTCTAAAGATCATGTCTTCAGAGATCAAACGGGTGCACATGCTCGTGTCTTTGACAAGATGAACCAACTATACCGTCGGTGAGAAAGATCCCGAATCTGAAGATCAAAAGGGGTGCAGGCCCTTGTTTTCCTTTTGGTCATGATAGAGATAATGATCCTTCCAAAAGACTCGATTGAGAAGTTGTGATGGTGACTCGAGTTTTGATGTTTGGTGAGAAGACTTAGAAGAAGTATGTCGAGATTGATGGACATGCCCTATGGAGACTCAATTGAGGAGTTTAGGTTAGATGGATAACAAAAAGCCCCAGGGAGACTCAATGAAAGAAGGGACAGAAAGAGTATGCTCAAAGAAATAAAGAGACGACTCCAAGAGGACTCAAGAACTTGAGTTCACTATATCGCTGAACATTTCTTGATTGGTGAGTTATGGACCCTCCTTGGTATTTATTGAATTTTAATGTATTTTTGGCAATCATTCTAACTCGGATCATGTTATAACCGATTGAAACAAAGCTGTTGATGACAACTAGCCCTGGGTTGAATGGTCAAGTGTGTTTAGGTTTAGATGTGAGATTGGCTTTTGGGTTGAAGGCTTGGCCTTTATGGTTGGCTAACTGTTTGGCTATGATGGTTGGCTATTTGGTTTTGCTCGAGAGAGAGACTCTAATTTGTTTGAGAGAGATATAGAGAAAGAGATAGATTGAGGGAGATAGATAAAGATTGCTCATGAGAGTCTCCCTTTTTTTTTGCATAAGCTGCCCTTTGGGATTCAGCCTAAGGAGCTCTCTCAACTTTTGGTTTTGAGCATATGTAAGAATGGAGAAGGATGAAAGAAAGTTATCTCTCTCATTGTGGAGCGGGTGAATGGTCATTCCTTATAAATATAAGGATGGAGCAGCCCTACTTTGGAGCGCAAACTCAAGAAAATGACCTCTCGAGCAAGCGAGGGTTGGAAGGGTATTTTGGTGTTGGAAAGGCCTATGGGTTATATATGTGTTTAATATAGGTGTGGCCTTTAAGCAAGGCTCGAGACTTAGATGGGTCTAAAACTCATCAACGAGCTTGTCCCAGGTAGCAATTATGGTGCTATCGACTGATATCAACCACTGTTTTGCAGCCTCAATCAGAGTCAAGTGAAAATTTGATGCCATTGTCTCAAAGCTTGTACCTCTATGCTGCATAGCATGGGTATAAGACCTCAGGTGGGCAATAGGGCAACCTATCCCATCGAATTTCTCAATATCAGGCCTTTTGAATTTTGGTGGTAGGATAGCAGCAGGCTGCAGTGTCATTGCTCGTGCGGTAAACTCGCCTTTGTTCAAGACTTTCAAAACCATATCTTTCAATTCTCTGAACTCTACTGAACTTGCAGCCCATGTATCAGTGATATCAACTGTTGCTACTACGGGAGGCTGTCCTACTTGAGGAGCATTGTAAGGAGGGACAATGTTTATCACTCCAATGTGAGGTGCATAAACGGAAAATGGGTAGACAGGCCCAGTTGGATCATATAGGATATGACTGGTTGGGTTTAAGTGTGGACTACCTTGAATTGAATTTGCCATGTGAAAAGGGAAGGCATTTGGATTTGAAAAAGGGATGTTGGTATATGGAGATGAAGTGTTAGTAGTTGGATAAGGAGAGGTGTTTGAGATTGGAACAGTGGTAGCCTGATACTGATGATGTATGTTTGGGTTTGATGGATTGACATTTAGCTGAGAAGGTAATGTGTTTGGGTAAGATGGGTAAGTATTTGGATATGGTGAATATGGATATGGAGAGTATGGAGAATAAGCATGTGGGTAGGTGGGGTATGTGTTTGGATTGGGCAAACTTGCATTCACACTTGAAGGTGATGGGTTGACAGTCCTATAAAGACAGTGCACTCCTATTATCGCCCCTTGACCTTGTATAAGGGCTGAAAACCTAGTGATCATGGTTTTCATGTTCTAATCCATCCACCTTGCATTACTAGGGTTGAAGTATATCCTGGAACCCCTGTGTCATGTCCCGTAGAAGTATTCTCTTCCTGATCGGCCATCTGATTCAAACACAGACTTTTTGTACTTGAATCTGAACTCAAACTTGAAACTCTTGCCAACCTCCCAGTGCTAGTCCTCTTCCAATTCAAGGTCAGATTTCTTCTGAAAGGTTGGGGTATGGGTAGGAGTTAGGTTCTGGAAGTGTTTCTGGGTACATCACAATTTTTATTGTCCTCTTTTCATTTTGACTCACCCTAAGATGGTTGGACAAGCGACAATGCTTTGTTTTGACTTGTGAATCATTCTGAAACAAGGATTTCTCGCCAAAATATAGGACCTTCGTTTTCCACCTGTATTTCGACTTCCTAAGATTGGACAAATCTCTGGCGAAGGGCCTATATTTTCTTCAGGATCCACCATCCGAATTGTCTAGGCATATGTCAAGGACTTCATTGTTAATCCTGTGTATGAGGACTTTGCTTGTTGACCTTTTTATTACAATGATTCTCTTTTGGGAGAGTATGACTTTTTTTGATCTTCGGTGTTTATTTCTCAACATCTTTTTTTTTTCTTTGCTGTGATCAAACAGACTCTTTTGTCAGTCAATGACACTTTTTTTATTTTTGATTTGATTTCTTTTTGTCTTTATGCACAGGATTGACAAAGTATGTTTGTAATAATAAGAACCAACCGGTCTTTGAAGTGTCCTAAAAATTTACATAAATTACGTGTGGCTATGCAGGGCTAGGATGGCTTACTTCCCGGGACGATTAGTAATCGCGGAAAGGGATAGTGTCGGCTGGAGGAATGCTGGGTGCATGACTTACCCAGTTTCACTTCAACGTGGCTATACCAGGGTTTGAAGCTTGGTAACAGTTCGGAATAAATGAGTACGTGTGTATGCACAGTATCTAAGAGACTCTTTTTACAATTATATGTAAATGAAAGTGAGACAAATATGTACAGTAATGAAAACAATTTATGTCCAATTTTTCTGATTCATGTGATGTGGGTTGTGTTTTGTTAGCAGTTGAAAATTACAGGAAATGAAACACAAGCACAACTTGAGGGTTTGGAGCCCCGAGAAAAGAATAAACCAATACTTGAATGAAAGAATTTAAAGCGGTAAAGATTGCCGAGATTAAAAGAGAATGAAAACTGTTAAGTAAATTTTTTTTTTTAACCATTTTTTTTAATTTTTTTTTGAAAACATAACCGTACCCAAATGCTGCCTACCTCCCTCAAAACGAGGCTCAGGTCACCATAGTTCAACTCTATAAGAGCTGATGATTTTTCTTTTTGTGTTTGAAAATACTCAATGGATCGCAAAGAATGTGTCCCTTTTGAAAACTTTTATTTTTTTCATTTTTTGAAAAGAAATTTTTTTTTTTTAGCAATTAAGAAACAATAAAAGGTGGGACTTAAGCCTCGAGAGTACAAAGAATGAATAAATAAATGAAATAATTAAATAAGTATTATAAATAATAAATTTTGGCGACATCGCCCGAACAAATGAATATATTTGTACATGCAAGTGTTGGTATGAGCAGTATATACGCGTATCACATAATTACATGATAAATTAAACAAATAACATTTAACAATGTAAATAAAATAAAAATAAAAAATGTAACATTCAACATGTTAATTAAAATAAAACACGTACAATTTATACATGTCACAAATAAAATACACCTAACATATAAACATGTTATATAAAAACACATAACAAAAATAAAGCACGTACTATTTTTTAACATGTAACAAAGATAAAATAATTACTTATAAAGATAATCATGTTAGAAAATAAAACATGTTACAAAAAAATAAAGCATGTAAAACGAAACATATTACAAAAAATAAGATGAACAAAATAGAATAAACAAATAACACTTTAATCATGTTAGGAAAGAAATATGTAATAAATAAAACATGTAACATTTAAATATATCACAAATATAAAACAAACCAACAACATATAAACATGTTATAAGAATAAAACAAAAGAGCATGCAAATCATAAATGTATGAGTCTAGCCCTCTAAAAAAACAATTTTTTTATTGTCCCCAGCAGAGTCGCCACTGTGAGCACCCCGATCCGCAGATCGTTCCTGGGCCTTTTCGCTCTGGACTCCCGAAATAAAAGCGATAAAAATGTCCACAACGCATTTACATTGAAAACAGAGTCGCCACTCTCGTTTATATAGGAAATGAGAGAAAAACTGAGATAGTGGGTTCGTAGGCTAAGTTACAATCGTTGGGAAGGTTTTACGCACCCAACTCGCCCTTTCGGTCTTTTATGATTGCATGCTGGAGTTTATATGTTATGGGTTTATTATATTATGTGACGAAAGAAAACGGATCACAGAGATTTATATCTCCATTTACGTTATAAAATGTACATATTTTATTTCTAGTAAAATGAACAAAATAAATATAATATATACTTATATTTAATGAAAATAACTAAAATGAAATTTTAGTTTAAAGTATCTATATATATATATATATATATATTACATATTTATATAAATAGATACACATATAATATCAACTATATAAATAAAGCGAATGCTCCGAAACTCAAATAAATATAATACATTTATTTACTTATCAAATGTATCAAAATAAATATACACATTCACAATTTATCTAACGTATTTACATATTGAAACTGATAAATAAAGTAACAAACGGAAGGGGTTACCTTCTGTCGTTTTACAGATTTCGGGTCAAGTTCTAGGCTGTTGTGTTATATTGGATCAAGCTAGCTCATAGTCTGACCGTTGTGCTTCCAATGCTACCGATACGAAGAAAAGAAGACTTACGTTTTGATATTGGGTGTGTCCAAAGAACACTCTGTGTGTGTGTGTGTTGAGAGAGAGTCAATACTTTTTTTTCTTTTTTTCTCTCTTTTCTTCCTCAAAAAGAGGCTTGATAGAGAGAGAGTTGTGTTTGTGAGAGGGAGAGATGAGAGCTGATGGTTGTGTTGTTGGTGTGTTTTTCTTTGAGGGAGAAGGAGTGTATTTATAAGTGAGAGTTTGAGAGATATTTGATGTTACTCTCAGGGCCAAGCAAGGAGGAAGGTTCGTTTTTGCCTTCAAAGTCTTCAGCAGCCGGCGGCTTGACTTGTGAGGCAGTGCTTGGTTTGGTGTGCGGCGCACCAGGCATGGTGTCCGCGCACCAAACCTTGTTTTTGTTGTTTCAGCGCACCAAGCTGGTCACCCGAGGACCGAAGTTGTTTTTTTGGCTTTTTCAGGCTTCAGTGTCCTGCACTTTGGCCCCTTTAATCTTTGTATCTTCAGTTTTGACCCTTGATGTTGATCTAACTGAAGTTGTTGTATTTGTTGGACGTCGTTAGTCTTGTTGGATATTTTGTTTCCTGAAATAATCATAGAAACAAGTGTTAGTCCATTTATAAATAAACAATTATTTATAGGACAATTCGTATAATGTGGGGTACGAATTCTGGGTGTCTATACTACCTCAATTGGTCTGCACAATTCCTCGCCATTCTTTGCACCTTCTCACTAGAACACGTACTCTTCGATAACAACCCACCCAATAAAAAGCTTGAAGATAAAACCACTGACAATCCAGCCTACCTAAAATGGTTGAAGGTAACCAGTCTTGTCGTCGCTTGGATGCGATCCTCGGTCACAGCCCCAATATAACCACATCTAGCCTCCATCAAGATAGCTCCCGTTGCCTGGGAACTCATCTCTAAGAAATTTGGAGTAACTTTCGCAGCCCATTTACGCAGCCTACATCAAAAACTTCACGACCTCAAACATGAATCGAACACGTCAATCACAGACTACCTTCTCCATGCCACCACCTTGACCAAATCTTAGCCACCGCCGGAGTCATCATCACTAATGAAGATCTTATTGAACAAGTACTCCACGGTTTAAGATTTGATTACAAAGAATTTCTCACCTCCTATAACTAAAATCCAGCCTCCACCTTCGATGACTTTTCTGACCGTCTCTTATATGAAGAAAATCTCCAAACCCGATTTTCATTTCTCAACCTTAACTCAGGCACTGCGTTCCTTACCCACAAAAATGACACCTCAACAGAACCCAACAACCATACTAGAACTCCTACTCACCAACAGACCATCCCAAACCAATATATACACCGAAATCATGGCCCGAACAACCATCGCGGAAGAGGTTGAGGAAATTCTAGAGGTCGTGGTAGGGATCGTGGACGTGGACGTGGACGTTCAAATGGAGGCCGAGGCACACCACATTCTTCCCCATACCAACCACCAGCTTACCCTTCAAACTTGGAACAAAATTAAACATGTCAAATTTGCCATCGTTTTGGTCACACAACGGATGTCTACTACAATCGCAACAATGAAGCCTATACTGCCACTTACTCTCCTCACTTCAATGCAAATTGGTGTCTCGACTCAGGTGCAACACATCACATCACATCTTAACCCTCAACGCTTCAGTAAGCATTCCCCTATAATGGCACATATTTGGTCACAATAGGAGATGGTTCACAAACACTAATCTCTCACATTGTGTCTTACAATTTCTCTTCCAGTAACAAAAATTTTAAGTTGAATAATATTCTTTGTGTCCCTAATGCCCATAACTTTTTGCTTTCCATTCGTCATTTTTCATATGATAATCATTGCTTTTTTAAACTTGACGCTTTTGCTTTTCGTGTCAAGGACCTCCACACCAAGAAGATCCTTCTTTTTGGGCATAGCTCCAGCGATCTCTACCATCTCGTCTTTGATCCCTCTACTCATCACAGTCCCCTTGCTCTCGTTAGAGAACAAACGAACCAAGATGTTTGGCACTCTCGACTAGGGCACCCCTCATCTCAAATTCTTCAAATACTACATAAAAATTTTAACTTACCCATTCAAGGTCAATTTAGTCCAAATAAATTTTGCCAAACATGCCCAACGTTGGGCAAGTCTTGAAAATTACCTTTTGTAACACGCTCGTTTAATTCAAAAGAACCACTAGCTCTGTTACATTTGGATATTTAGGGGCCTTCCCCGGTTGCATCATTGAACAAATGTCATTATTATCTTTCCATTGTTGATGACTTTTCCCAATACACTTGGTTATTTCCTATAACTCGTAAATTTGATGTCATTGCTGTATTTGCCAATTTCAAGCTACAAATTAAGAACCAACTTTTTCGTCGGATTGAGGCCATTCACACCATTAAAATAGTGCAAACAGATGGTGGTGGGGAATTCACTAGTCATGCCTTTCGACAATTCCTTTCCCAACATGGCATTAAACACCAACTCACTTGTCCGTACACACCACAACAAAATGGTGCTGTAAAGCGCAAACACATAATATTGAAGAAATGGGTTTATGTCTTCTTGCTCAAGCCAATATTCCCATGAATTTTTGGTTAGAAGCCTTCTCCACCGCAGTGTTTTTGATCAATCGTTTACCCATGAAACAACTAAACTACATTTCTCCCCATGAAAAGCTTTTTCAACGTCCTCCAGACTATAAATTTTTCAAAACTTTTGGTTGTTCTTGCTTTCCCTACATTGTGCCATATAAAAAAACAAAAACTTCAACCTAAGTCCATTCACTGTGTGTTCCTTGGATATGATGACCATCGCAATAGATATCGTTGCTACGACAAAGCCATGCACGGGCAAAATATATATTTCACGACATGTCTTGTTTAATGAGCTTTCGTTCCCCTTTCCAATTGACAGGCTTGCCAACACAAGGAATACATCAGTTCCTTATTCATCCGGTCCAGATCACATCTATCCTACAGTTCGCACTAGCCCACATAAACATGATCCGGTTACTAGCCCCATTAGGCCTCGTAACACTCAGTGCACTCCTTCTCTGTGCGACCAGGTCGGCCCATCTATGTGCTCTCCCACAAGTCCATACAAACAAAGCCCTACCATACTAGTTTATCAACATACGCAATCTCCCTCACATTCATCCTCCGCCCCACAGCTAGTTCGCCCAGATAAAGATCAACCTCCTTGCCCTCATGTCACACCAATCCCTCTCTCTATGCTACTGAAATCAACCTCTCCAGAATCCACACCACCATTAAAGTACTGAAGCATCAACATATTGGTCTACGGCACTTTTCGACATCCTCTCCCAAGTACACACTCTACCATATTATCTGATTCTCCAAATTTTGAACCCACCACTTTTAAACAAGCTTCAATGCTTGAACATTGGCAGTCTCCTATGCGAGAAGAATTTGCAGCCTTACAAAAAAAGAAAACATGGACACTCGTGCCTCCCACTCCCTCCATGAACATTGTTGGTTGCCGTTGGGTCTATCGTATTAAAAGGAAAACGGATGTTTCAATTGGCCGATACAAAGCACGACTTGTTGCCAAGGGTTTCAACCAACAAGAGGGCCTCGATTATTATGAAACATTTAGTCTGGTTGTCAAATCCATGACCATTCATACTATTCTATCCATAGCTCACTCCCGCGACCGGCCTATACCACAGCTTAATGTCTGGAATGCTTGAATGGATTTCTATCCGAGGAAGTGTACATGGCTCAGGCCCCAGGGTTCATTGATCCTAATAAACCCACACATATATGTCGGCTACATCGTATTTTATATGGCTTGAAGTAATCTCCCAGAGCATGCTTTCATCGTCTCTCCGAGTTCCTGACTCGACTTGGATTTTTTAACAGTCAGACCGATGGCTCCTTATTCATTTGTCATGATAGCTCCTCAACTCTAGTTATACTTGTATATGTTGACGATTTAATCGTCACTGGCTCTTCCTCAGTTGATGTCTCAGAGTTTATTGACAGCTTGTGTGCCAACTTTAACAGCCGTAAGCTCGGGAGCTTGGGCTATATTCTGGGTATTGAAACCACTCGAACCAAGGATCATCTTCATCTCGGATAAACTCGCTATGTCGTGGAACTTCTTACTCAGTTCAACATGAGAGATTGTAAACCATGTGTCACACCTATTGCTCCACACACACGCCTTTCTCTTAACTCCGGTGACTCCCTCCCTGATCCTACTCTTTACCAGCGCATAGTCTACAATATCTCACGTTAACACGTCCCGATATCGCCTTTGCCGTCAATCAAATCTTCTAATTCATGCATCAGCCTCAGTCAACCCATCTTCAAGCAGTAAAAAGAATTCTTCATTATATCAAAGGGTCTCTTGCCAAAGGATTGATTTTTCATCGGTCACCTGACATGGCTCTTTGAACACTGACTGGGCTTGGGAGCCAGATGATCGTCACTCCACCACAGGCTCCTGCATTTTTATCGGTTCGAACTTGGTGTCCTGGTCTGCCAAGAAGCAAACCACAGTCTCCCGTTCTAGCAGCAAAGCAAAGTACCGAGCTTTGGCTACTACAGCGACCGAGGTTCGTTGGTTCACTTATTTGTTTTGTGAACTAAACATTCCACTCCATCGACCTCCCTTACTATTTTGCAACAACATTTCGCCTCCAAATGGCTCGAAATCTGTCTTCCATGCTCAACTCGCTACATCAAGATCGATTACCACTTTGTCGGGATCGGAGCTTGTTCAAAGTAATTCTCGAAGTTGGCATATGTTTCCACTAATGACCAACTTGCGGACCGGTTTACTAAAGGTCTCAATCACTGCGCTTCGATCGTCTTAACTCCAAGCTGCATCTTCAGTCACCTCCATCTAGCTTGAGGGGGTGACAGTGTAATTCATGGCCAGAATCACAAGGAGATTTCCAGACAATATCTCCTTCCTAACTTACAGCTTTCAATATATGTAAACTACAATAGTTTAGGAATAATGCTATTAAATCTGGGATGATTTATATGTAAATTATAGACTTTACGTAGTTGACAATTCTGTGATAATCTTTCTTATAAAATACAAGAGCTCATATCAGCTCACAGTTGTCTTGGGTAATCAACTCTTACAAAGGGTAGTATAGTAATCTGGTCTTTAAAAGGGCGGTATTCAGTAAAAACGAGGACGAAGACTTAATTATACTACAAACCATAAAAAGAACCGCGAAGACGAAGAGAGTTATTTTCTTATTAACTCTCGGCATAATATATATATAGTACAATAAAAAGAACCACGAAGATGAAGAGAGTTATTTTCTTATTAACTCTCAGCATAATATATACTACAATGGACTAAGACTTAATTATAAATCTTTTGATATTCATAATATGAAATAACTTGTTGCACAAATAGTCCATGCCAGCATTGTAGAAATGAATGTGATCTTAGTAGGCATCCTTCCTTTATCTTTCCTCAACAACATAGCTCCATAAACTGGCAAGCTATTCAAAACCCCAAAACCAGCTAAAAAAATTTGCACAAACATTTCCTCCAAGTCTCTTCCCATGAAAATTTGTATAAAACCCGAGATTAACGCGATTAGATTGAGAATTGCAGCAGTCGTGAATGGCACGAACATTGGCGATGGAACCCCGAATTCAAAAATTCCTTGATAATATCTCTTGCTTTGTTCTTCATCTTGTACTTTGCTAGTTACATTGAATCCTTGTGAGGTGATGCCCAAGTGTTTGACAGTGTACTCGGTGAGCCCAAACATGTAAGATGAGAGTCCCCTAATTAGCCACATCCTTTGTTCACTCCACCACTTCTTAAAATTACCCTCGAAAGATATGTAGTCAAAGCAATCTTGTCCATAGGCCCCAAGGAATAGGAAAATGTACAAGAAGATCCATGGATCAGTTATCTACGTACAAGAATAAATTTGATTGAGTAATCTTGCTAAAGAAATTCATTAAATCAAGTACTTCGGGATTTATGTATAAGTTGTAGCATGTATCTTTGATTTTAATTCAAAATATTGACGAATAAGTTCAGAATTTTGTGCATACGGATTAATCAAACATGTACAGTTGTGTCGAATCCAACTCATAATAAAAAGGACACATGGAGAGAGAGAGAGAGAGAGATGCGAGTACAAACCTTGGGGAAGATGGAGACTCCATTGAGAAGAGCTATCTGAGGGAGGGAGGAATATATGTTGATAGGAATGGACCAAATGGCCCAAAAAGCATCGTGTGCAAAACAAAGGCCCATGAGAAGGCCCATAAATCTCGTCCCAAATGTTAGTGGACTGTATTTCGAAAAGGCAACCTCAAGAAGGCCGATAGCCCATCTTTTGTTTTGGCTCAATGAGTCGATAAGTGTGATCGGGACATCGCCCAAAAATGCGGGTCTACTCGGATGACAAAATACAGATTTCCAACCTTCACAATGGAGCCGAAGACCCGTATAAAAGTCCTCAACTAGTGATCCATATCTAATGCCCAACTGTAAATTTTGATTGGACCAATTTGTTAGAAAAAGGCCAATGGCCCATATTAAAGATAAATCCATAATATACCCTAATAAAATATCAGGGCCTTACCATTGAATAATTAAAACTAATTTGGCAACAAAAATGAAAATTACAATAATAGAATTGAAAAAGATAGTTACCTTGGAACCCCAGTTGGTATCATTCTCATAGTTGCATCCGGCTACATGGTGAGCTAAAGCTAAAATAGATTGGTCCTTGATGGGCTTCTCCATGACATGGTTCGGGTTGAGTTCCACGATTTCCGCGATACCATCAACGATGGACCACCAAAAAACTCGGCGTAGGAAAAAACATCCGCTCCCGACATATTTAGGACCTTCTAGCCCATCCATTCCCACCGGATTGATTATGAAGAGGCGTTTGACTTCGCCTCCATAGATGTCAGTTTTGTTTATCCCGTGAAAGCGTTGAGGAAACTGAATGTATCCTAGATTGGGATGGAAAGATGGATCAGAGAAGTAACACAGCATGTGATAAGGTGTTTGGGGATCGTTGGAGTACAGGTCGCAATCTTGAGTGAGGATTATTGGTGCATTTGTCATAATAGCTGATATTCGAAGCTTCAAGAAAACAAAATTAAAAATTAGAGTAAGGATAAAGAAAACATAGTGTCTGTTTGATTTAGCTGATGAGAAATGACTTATGCTGATGACTTATAGCTGATAGCTTATGACTTATGACTTATGACTGAAGACTCATGAACTGTTGCTGTTTGATTTAACTTTTCGAAGTGCTTATGAGTTGTTTTTAAGTTAGTGTACTGTTTGATTGATAAGTGAAAAAGTCTTGAATTAAAATATAAGACTAAACTTGTGATTGTTTGATTGATAAGCTCAAAAAGTGCTGAATTAAAATATAAGACTAAAATGCCGTCATCATTGAATGCCCTTTGTATCATCATTATTTATTTATTATTAAAATATTTATCATTATTATTATTTATTTATATATATATTATTATTATTTATTACAATTATTATGTATTATTATGTATTACTATTATTATTTCTTAATATTATTATTTATTATTATGAATTTATTATTAATATTATATATTAAAATTATTATGTATTATTTTTTATTATTATCATTTATTATAATAATTATAATTTATTATTAATGCTATTCATTATTATTATTATTATTATTATTATTATTATTATTATTATTATTATTATTATATTTATTAGTATTATTTATTCTTATTATTATTTGTTATTAATATTATTAATATTCTTATTATTATTCATTTATTTATTATTATTATTATTATTATTATTATTATTATTATTATTATTATTATTATTAAGGATAATCTCGAAATATAGAAAGTTTCACTAAATAATAGTGCTTACTTGTTTTTGAAAAGTAGAAATAAGTACAAAACCTAGTAGTTATAACTTATGGTATCACATGTGCTTTAAGTGCCTTATAAATAACTTATGACTTATCTTCTTATAAGTCAAATCAAACACTTCAAAAATAACTTATAATAAGTTATAAGTAATAAGCATCTTCCCATAAGTCAAATCAAACAGGCCCTAATCTTACTAAACTTTTTTAACTCAATTTTCTTTAGCACGCGATGTATTTTTTTGATGCACAAAGAAAAGATGAAGCTTGCATATGATTTGAGCATAAGAAGTGAAAATTAAAGATGTACGGAGTCAACTAGACCCACTAAACATATACTTCTTTCATTCCTAAATAATTGTTTTAATTTCTTTTTTTTGTTCATTCTAAAAAAATTGTCAAGTTTCGAAACCTTTTTTTTTTTAGAAAAATATTTTTATCCCTACTTTTTTTTCTACTTTAATTATGATCATATTCACAAGAGTTTAAAGAAAACTACATACACAACTTGCTCAAGAGATTGGCTTTCTTACCAGTGCATTTAAGGCCCCAGCCTTGAAATGATGTTGGACCGTCCTGCTTTTCTCTCTAGATACATATACCAGATTGGGCATTGGGTAGCCCAGTGTATCCTTTTCCTCTTTGCTGTTCAACAAAACCTTTTTGCAGCAGAAATATTAATTAAAGAAAATAAGAAGAAAAAAATTGGATTTAATTGAAAATGTATATATATATATATATATATATATATATATATATGTTAGTTAGAGAGGGACTATACCAATTAATATATATTTTTACTTATTTTAGGTTGGACAAATACCATATCAACTACATTTTCACCTTAAAGATACAGTTCATGTTTAAATTACCCTGCCACATTAATTTGTATTTCTGATTTATTATCACTAAGAGTCAAAAAAGTGGTTATAATTAAAACTAAAGTAAAGGTCTTTAACAAATTAATGAGATTCAAGCAAGCAGCTCTCTTCCCAAACAAAATGCAAATTTGGAAACCTAAAAACTATGATTTTCTTGCTCACATTAGTAAGTTATAAGGAATCCTTTTCTTCATATGAATATTCTACAATAAGAAAATTAACAGCAACTACATTTTTTATTTTTTAGTGAGAAGTTCAAAAAAAAAAAAAAACCTTTCTCGACATTTTGACTAAGTGAGACGTTAAAATTACAATTTATTTTGTTATTGGATCAACATCAAAAAAAAAATTTATGTGGAAAAGAAATTGATAGCATTAAAGTCTATTAATTCCAATCAAAACTCCAATATAAATTTTAATCAAATTACTCAAAAAAAAATATTCTTCTCCATTTCTAAAAAAGAGTCAAATCTTTTCTTTTTTGGCGGTTTCCGAAAAACTGTCCACTTTTTAAATATTTCCTTTTTTGAAAGTTGATCTTAATTTGATTTTCACCTAAATTGATGTGCTCAACTATAACATGGGTATCCTCGAAAAAAGACACTACTTTTGTAATACTCCATCACACATCAGTTAGATGTGAGGAATTTGACCAAGGTGCTAGGCATCAACATCTCTCATGAACTTTATAAAATATAATAAATTATTTTTTACCTGAATAACAGGGGGATGGTGTTGACGGGAGAATCCTTGATTCCATTGGTTAAAAGCTTGTCGCTCTTGTTCGTTGGTGATGTAGTTGTCACTTACTTTACCTCTCTCAACCACATCCTCTACCCTAATTTTCATGCTTTCGTACATCCTCTGCAACAACACCTCATTAACATTAATTAATACCCACCATGCATGCATATACAAGATAATACCAACTCATTTTAAATATTGATATTGATAGTATTTATAATATTTGAATCAATGAGATTGAAATTTTATTATTCAAAAATAATACATGTACGTTAAAAATTATTTGATATTGTCTTGGATTGACTTTCTAATAATATTGTAAGAGAGAAGAGTGAATTAGGACTATAAACGAAGGGCTAATGCAATATTGCAAATCTAACAAAACTTTAGCTTAAAACATAAAACTTAAAATTTCTAATGTCATAATGGAGCTTTCATTTGAATGAAAACTTATCTTTCATTTCAATTTGGTTATTCAATTTTTGTGATTAAAGTTAAATTTTGGTATTTTTTGGATATAAAATTTATTTTTAGGACTTTTTAAATTTTAATTTTTTTAGTGATTCTGGTAATTTTTTCTATATTTTGTATAAAAAAACAATATAAGAACATTCTCAAACACTTCTAATTTCATACCAAATTTTCTACTCTTATTTTCACCATATAATTTTTGAGCAAATCATTCCAATTTCACACGTCAGTCGATTACTTTTTTAGTTGATGGGTTTCAAGCTTCATGTGAGAATCATATAAAAAACTTCCACGATATTTCTAGTAAATATATATATATATATATATATATATATATATATACTTTTTATAATTTTATTGCTTTGTAATTTTATAAAAACTTCCACGATAAAAAACTTCCACGTGAGAATCATATAAAAAACTTCCACGATATTTCTAGTAAATATATATATATATATATATTATATATACTTTTATAATTTTATTGCTTTGTAATTTTATAAAAACTTCCACGATAAAAAACTTCCACGTGAGAATCATATAAAAAACTTCCACGTGAGAATCATGATATTATATATACTTTTTATAATTTTATTGCTTTGTATGCATGCAGTGAGTAACAACGAAAGATAATGACTGGAAAATTGAGACAAAAAACTTCCACGATATTTCTAGTAAATATATATATATATATATATATATATATATATATATATATATATGACATAACACTACCGTTATACTCTATATTGTTTCGATAGGGACGGAAAGCATGTGGGCAGAAAATAGTCCAAATTCAGTATGGGTCTGCCACCCTAATAATTCGGAAAATAAGTATTCCTAGAAAATGACGTGTACCAATAATAATATTTAATTAGGAGGTTTTGTTCAAAAAATAATACAGTATTTAATTAGGAGGTGAATGTAACAAAAATAATTGTTCGTTCAAAAAAAAAAAAAACAAAAATAATTGTTCACCTAGCAAACCAATCTATCTTCATTTTTCAATTAGTATTTCCTAAAAAAATGTTTACTTTCTAATTTTTTTTATAATATTATAATTAGAATTTTATTCTTAATTTACTTTCTACTTTAGTTGATGGTTTCAAGCTTCACGTGAGAATCATATAAAAATACTTAACATCATAATATTTATAATACTCCTACTTCGTTAGTTTCAAAATAAGTGTCAATTTACATTATTACACACGTAATAAACATCATAATATTTCTAATACTCCTAATTCGTTAGTTTCAAAATAAGAGTCATTTTAAACGATTGCACACATAATAACAAAATGTGTAGGTCAACGAAAGAAATATATTCATTTAATTTTTTTTTTTAAATTTGTATGCTAAAACAAACAAGTCACTCCTGTAAAAATGAAAAAAGTACGGCCTAAGAAATTGTTTCATTTTGAAAATGGAAGCAACAAATTACCATTTGTTGTTTCAATTATTTTCAATACATAAGATGATATTCCATCCACGTCTCAAAGCAACAATATATGAACCAAAAACCATACCTTAATATTCTCATTCTCAGGAGATCGAACATAGTTTGATTGGAAAAACACATTGGGGCATCGATCCATTACGTTATTTTCCCTACAAAAGGGTAACCAGTGTTTTCCAAATTTAGCAGCCTCCATGAAAGCAAAGAGTGTTAGCTGAGAGCCACCATCGTCTGATACATAGACCGAAATCTTTTCAGTCGGATAATCATAGGCCATAAGTGATAATGCCGTGTTCACGACATTCATTGGTGGCTCCTTGTATGGATCGGCAGTACATACAAATATATCAATGGCCGGAAAATCTTTTCTCTTCAAGACTTTCTCAAGATTTTCCGGGAATGCTTGCCGGAGGATCGGGCGCATCCGGTTTGCTGTCGTGGTGGCCCACATAAACCCTAGGATAAGATCAGCTATTAACATGGAAGTGGAAATGGAAAGGGAGACAAAAGTGTTGGAATGGAGGATTGTGTTTGCATGGTGATAGAGGAGAGCTAAGATAGCACATGAGTAGACTAATGCAAATAAACGGTTTAAGGCCATGTTTGGCACAAACCTAAAAGTGTGAAGAGGGACCTTGTTGGGGATTTTGGCCTCCATTTCAATTATTTTGTTTTGGCTTTATCAGAAAGTGCAGGGAGCGGCTTACTATTTATAGGGCCATGAGAGAGATACATGTGTTTATAATGCCACTGCTTAAAGAGTTGGGCAAACTCCACAAATGGTCCCTGTACTTTTTAGGTTTTTTGTGATTGGTCCCTGTACTGAAATTTGAAAAAATTAAATCCCTGTACTTTTCAGTTTTTTGCATTTGGTTCTTCCGTCCAATTTCGTTAATTTTTTGCCGTCAAATACGTACTTGTGCCTCTCACGTGTTTTTGTCTGAGGGTAAATTTGTTCATGTATTTTTTTTTCATTTTAAATAGACAAAAATACGCTTAATATTTTTATTTTTTAAAACTATAAGAGGGTATTATAGTAATTAGCTAAATCAAATTTTTAAACCCTTTTCTTCCTCCAATCCATCTCCTAAATCAAACCCTAAATTCTCTACAACTTCTCTTTCTACCAAAGTGAAGTTCATCCCTCTCCTCCACCCAAATTTACCTCTCTAATAATTTCCTTCTCTCTTATCCTCACAACCCTCCACCCCCATCCTCCACCACTTCAACACCTCCACTTCCATTCTCCACCACCACCTTCATTATCCACCACCATAAACCCACCATTCAACCCTCACCAAAAGCAAGAAGCAATCCCCACCAATTTTCATAAACGCAATTTTAGTTTATCAAATTTAAAGGCACCTCTCGTCGCAACAATGGAAGGGGAGAAGAGATGAGAGAGGGAAAACACCAACTCCATAAACCCACCTCCACAAATCTTATCTCAAATTGCAATTCACTGACATTGTCCCACGACCACTAGGTTTTCATTTTTGAAGTGATTTTTAATTTCAATCTGGGTTTAAATTTTTTATTTCACAATTTTTTTATACTTAATTATTGTAATGAAAATGGGACTAACCTTGAGAGCGGACTCCCAGCGATTCGTTCGAATAGCGTCGTCAAGAGCATCCAAAACGGCTTTTGCCCATAAGCAGTTGTGCTTTTTGGAGTTGACTTTCCTCTCAATTGCTTCAATGCCTGCCTCTGTTCTCAGAATTTGTGACAATTTCTTCTGGGTTGACCTCTCAAGACAACCTTGAAACGAGTTCTGTGAGCACTTCTTCGCTGCTTTAATTAATTATAATTTTGTTGTTGATCTATTGAGAACTTTCACTGAACGATTTGTGGTGGTGGTGTATCGCTAAGCATGAGGAAGATGAGCAGCAGTAATTTTAGGCATAAAATGACCATTTTATTCTTGCTAAGAGTCACGTGATGAACATATGATCAAAATTAATAGAAAAAAATGGATGGAAATAGATGGAAGGACCAATCCCAACAAAGGGTTAGTC
Source organism: Platycodon grandiflorus (assembly GCA_016624345.1). NCBI lineage: Eukaryota > Viridiplantae > Streptophyta > Magnoliopsida > Asterales > Campanulaceae > Platycodon > Platycodon grandiflorus. The sequence goes on along the minus strand of CM028361.1, from coordinate 52,676,497 downwards.
CAAGGACCATTTAGGTCACAAAAGGACCAATCGCAAAAAACCCAAAAGTACAGGGATCATTTGTGGAGTTTGCCCTTAAGAGAATAAGAGTTTAGTGTGGTATAATTCTTTTTTGGTGGTTTTCCTCGTGCTTGCGGTTAGCTATTGCTCATTTTGGTGTTTCGGGCTGGAGTGAGTGGTCTGATGGAAGTGACATTTGGGTATAAAGCCTTCTCTCTCTCTCTCTCACGCGCAATTTTCAACCCGCCCTCTCGAATCCACCCCTTATTTTAAATAGCTCCACCACCGCCGCACCCAAATTCTATCCCTCTTCATCGACATTGTCGAAGAAATGGACCAAATCAAGAATCTGGGTTACGCTCAAGACGGCGGTTTCGACATGACAATCCTCACCAAAACCATCCTCGGCAGCGTCAACCTCGGTGAAAGCATCGCTGTCAAGGTTAAGGTTCAGACATTGTCAGATATCATGGCAACGTCTTAACACGCAAAAAATTGAATGTTCATTGGTTAACTAGTTTCTCATAATCAACCAAGTTAAGAATTCACTAGAAAAATCGATGTATAGAAATTAACTAAATAAAAGGTACATAAAGCTCGTTTGGTGCAGTATTTTAAAAACGTTGAAACACAACATTTTTAAAAAGTAACTTTTTTCTTATAAATGCGTTTGGAATATCGCTTCAAAACGCAATTTTTTTTTCCTAACAGCGTTTTAAAACCTGCGTTTTAAAAAAAAAAACTGAGAATTCTTGCTTTTTAAAAACGCAATTTTTGCAAATACGACTCAATTTTATCCCTAAGTTTTAGTCAAAACGCACAACCAAACAGGCTTTTATAAGAAATTTGTAAAATGTGAATTTTTGTATGGATATGGAAAGCAATATACAGGAGATATGGATAGGGGTGAGCAGAATTTTCCAAAAACTGGACCGGACCAATGGAGCCGGATCGAACCAAAAAAAGTGGACTGAACCAATATTTTTGGTTTGGTTCTGGTTTTGATTTTTAGTAGAACCGTTTATTTGGTTCGGTCCCGGTTTTGAAAATTTTAGATTGGTTCTGAACCGGACCGGACCAATGTATATTACAATATATATATATATATATATATATATAAATTAATGTTTAAAAAAATTTAATTTCTATTTCTAGTTTTGTGTAAAATTTCTTATTGGGTATAGAAATTCAATGGACAATGGAAGTATGACAATATGACTGAGAAGCACTTAGCATTATTGTGTGTGTGTATTATGCATTTGCAAACATTTTTCTTCCCCTATTCTCTATTAGCAAAGTTGGTAATTTATTGATTGCAATATCATAACATTTTTAATTGTTGAATGGTCGATGTACTATCATTCTTTTTTCGTTTGTGAGCTTGTTTGTATTTTTAATATTTTATCATTATTGTATACTTTTTAATTGTTGTATGAAATATTAAATTTTATTATTTATTTGTCATCTCAAAAAATTAAAAGAGTTTATTCCATTAGAACCGTAAAATGTGCAGGACCAAACCAATTAGAACTGGACCGAAGTATTGGTTCTCATAAATCTTGGTTTGGTTCTGGTTTTAAATTTTTTAAGAATCAGAGTATTAGTTCGGTTCCGGTTCTCTATTTTTTTTACAAAAAATGGACCAAATCAGACCGTGATCACCCCTAGATATGGAGGTATGGTACAAAAGAGAGAATTAAAACTATGTGCGAAACTCAAACGATTTCGTTAATTTGGTTGCCTCCTCATTTTACTGCTTCAATGATAATCAAAAAGTTCAAAAGTAAAATGACCCCCAAAAAAGAAATATGAACTGGAATTCGATTTTTAATAAGAAATCTATATATATATATATATATATATATATATATATATATATATATATATATATATATATATATATATATAGTTGGTGAGGAGGCATGTAAGTTTGCCACCTCATACCAATTTGATAAAGCTTCATTCTCATGGCTTGACTTTTGAAATTCTAGGGAGGATGCCATTAGCTAATAGTTTTAGCGGGAGGATGCCATTAGCCAATAGTTTTAATCTACGTTTAGAAATTAAGCAAAAGTACGAAGAGAAAAATAATAATAATAATATTATTATTAAGAAGAAGAAACAAAAGAAAATTTAAATCAGCATAGTAAATTATAAAAATAATATCTAGCAGTTCAAATAAATTATTAATGAAACTTCTTCAAATAAGTGTACTTGAAATGAACTATAAATGAGTTTTCTTCAAATCTTCAATCTTATGAGGCCCAAACATTTTCAAAATAGACTCTTTTATAATTATTGTATCCAATTAAACATTTTCTAATCATTGAACGATTTTTAAAAATTATATTAAAAATATAATTATATTCAATCCTTAAATAATTTTTTTCGTTCAAAAAGAGATGGCTATTATTTTTCTTCAATATGTCCGAAAGTAGATATTTTATTTTTAATTTAGTAAACATTCTTCAAAAATATCTTTATTAAGTGCGAGATAAAAAAGAAACCCAACAATTTGATATCCTTAAAGACTACTTTAAAAATAACATGTATACCAACAAACGCCTATAATTATAATGATAATTTTTCATATAAATATTTTTAATACGTATCAATTAATGTTAAAATTAAATTCTGAGAAAAAGCATCAAACATCTTTATAAAGAAAGACTCAATAATAATAATTTTATTCAAAAATATTTTTAAAATGTATCAATTAATCCCAAAATAAATTAAACGTGCGGAGCACGCTTTACCCTAGTAATGGGAATAACTAGGCGAGATATGTAAAAGGAAAGCACATGGATGGTTGCTTCACCTGGGAGAAAATCGAGGAAAAAATGAGTATTTATATACATTAATGTCAGTAACTAACTGACTATATATAGGCCAGTTTGATTTAATTTATGTGGCGGTTTTTATTGCTTATAATTTATCATAAGTTATTTTTGAAACGTTTTTGACTTATGGAGAGATAAGTTATAAGTTATGTGCAGCCATTTAAAGTACATATGAGACTTTAAGTTATAAGCATTCGAATAGTGCTTATTTCTATTTTTAAAAACAAGTAATAATTAAAGATAATAATAATTATTAAAGTTAATAATAATAATTACAAATAATGATAATAATTAAATAAAATAATAATTAAAGATAATAATAATTAAATAAAATAATAATTAAAGATAATTATAATAATTAAAAATAATAATAATTAAAGATAATTATAATGATTAAAGAAACTAATAATTAAAGATAATAATAATGATGCAAAGAATATTTAATGATGAGGGTATTTTAGTATTATATTTTAATTCAACACTTTTCAGCTTATCAATCAAATAGTCACATTAACTTAAAACACCTCATCAGCACTTCGAAAAGTTAAATCAAACAGCACGAGTTCATAAGTCATCAGCTATATAGCTTGTATATAACTTATGACTTATCTCCTCATAAGTCAAATCAAACGCTTCGAAAATAACTTATGGTAAGTCATAAGCAATAAGCAGCTACTCATAAGCCAAATCAAACAGGCCCATAGAATCCAAGCAAAGTATGTATTAGGAGAAATTGCTGGCCGGTCCACTTTCTCAAACTTTTTTTCTCTCCAGTATACCCTTTTTTTTTTAACCGCTAAAATGCATTTTGAAAATTTTCTTCCTAAAATACCCTCAACAACATCGTTGCTTCAGATTTGAGATTCAAATTGATGTATAAATGATTTCATGTTGTTAATATAGTCTTTTCTCATGTTTGGGTATCAATTTTCATGCATAAAACACGAGTTTGATCAAATTTAAATTTTTTGAGTTCATCCCGTTTTTCTGTGTTCTTGAGCTGTTTTGGCCACTTAAATCTCTGTTTTAAGCTTTGAATTTGTTTAAAATCAATCTCATATTATTATCCTAATTTAGTACTATATTTGTGCAAAATTTTTCTACCAAAAAACACTATTTTTGAGCTTCAAATCAAGCTTGACAGTGTGCTGTCCAAAAACAGAGGAAGATGTTCTTGGATTGATTTAATTCGCCAATCGTAGTATGCTGGGCAACGCAACTGGGTTCGACCTGCCCGGTCGGATCGCAGAGATCAAGGGGACAGCGTTCCTCGTGGGGGTTCGGGGGCGTTGGTAAACGAAAATCACGTTCCCTAAAGCGCGCTGCGATGATCACGATGCACCAATTGTTGCATCGCGATTGCAAAAGTGGTGCATCGCGATGCAAAAGTGGTGCATCACGATTCCAAAAGTGTTGCATCGCGATTGCAAAAGTGGGATGCACCAATTGTTGCATCGCGATTGCAAAAGTGGTGCATCGCGATTCCAAAAGTGGTGCATCGCGATTGCAAAAGTGGTGCATCACGATTTGCAAAAGTGGGATGCACCAATTGTTGCATCGCGATTGCAAAAGTGGTGCATCGCGATTGCAAAAGTGGTGCATCGCGATTTGCAAAAGTGGTGCATCGCGATGCACCAATTGTTGCATCGCGATTGCAAAAGTGGTGCATCGCGATTCCAAAAGTGGTGCATCGCGATTGCAAAAGTGGTGCATCGCGATTTGCAAAAGTGGTGAATCGCGATGCAATAATTGTTGCATCGCGATTGCAAAAGTGGTGCATCGCGATGCTTTGGCTCCCTAAAGCGCGCTGCGATGATCGCGATGCACCAATTGTTGCATCGCGATGCCCCAATTTGTTGCATCGCGATGCCAAAGTAGTGCATCGCATTGCCAAAGTAGTGCATCGCGATGCCTTGGGTTACTGAAGCGCGCGTGTTTTTCTTTCATTAATGGCATAATCGTCTTTTCGCCCCAGAAATGCCTTTTTTCGGTTTTTAAAAAAGATGAGTGGACTGAAGCGATTACAAATGTTTGAAAAGGGACTGGCCTGTAATTCACCCTATGTATTGTAATACCCCGATCCTATTTCTTTCCTAGTTCACTCGTTTGTCGGGTCAATTCGAGTGTTGTTTCGTGTGTTTAATTTAAGGTATGTTTGAGTATTGAGTTCTTTGTCATTCGTGCATCAATACGGGATGATTAAGTTGAGTTTTGAGTGTGTTTTAACCTTAAGATAGAAAAAGATACACTCAAAAGCATGGATACATGCTTAAACCCGAAATTCTGTCCATCCGAACACCTTGTAGTAATTTGGCCATAGATTTGTGTAGAAAACTCGGATTTATAAACCGTTTGATTCTGTGTAAACTAGACTCAAAGAGATTTCCAACCATATCTTATTTGTAATTTTTAGACTTGAAAATCATCCCAGACATGTCTTTAAAGTTGAATGAAAATCAGAATTATACAACTTTGACTAAGTTTTAAGTTACTTGACCATTTGACCCATTTTGTTTGACCAAAGTTACGCAACCACACTTTGACTCTTAGGCCAGGCCTTGTCTCTCCATTAAACACAATTAGAGAGACTTGAAGACTCCCATTTTCACCTCCCAAAACCGGACATGAACAAGAGAGAGAGAGTCTAGAGAGAGAGTAGTGAGATAAAATGATGATATCTTGAGCTTCACTTGTCCGATCGACGATCCGTCTTCACCGTTGCGAAGCTCTTGACAAGAGGAACACTTTCCATGGATTGCATGCTAATTTTAATGATGTAATTTTGGTTGAGGTAAGTAACTATAATGTTTTATTTGATTATGAGATGAAATGAAAGAGTAAAGCATGTAGGTGGTATTAGTTGATCATTATTGTGTTAAATCCTTGGAAGAAACATGTGATTAGTTTCTCTAACTAATGTTATGATATATCATGTTGTTGTTTGAGGTTGCAAATATAATTGGGAGAAGACATGAAAATTTTTGGAAGCAAATGCTTAGTTTAAAAAAAATCAGATTTGTCACAGTTTTAAGGCATATTGTTGAATTTTCTGGGAAAAATCCGTCCATGAGAATTGCATGATTTTTGGATATGTTTTACATTGATATGTTTTGTAGTATCCTGTAAATTTTCACTGAGTTTTGATATTGGGAAGTACCTCAAATGGGTCTCGTAATATCGCTGCGCAGAATGAATCGTTGCTAGAAAATCTGAGTTGTAGTTCAATCTTTATGTGGTTGCATGTGGATGAATATAAGTCCAAATGGACTGATTTAAAATGGTAAATTGTATTTTAGAATGTCTAGTTTATGGGTATATAAGATTCATAATATTTGGACATGCGTAGAATATTTGGTGAAATGTTAATTACAAGTTAGAACGAAAAACACATGAATTTCGAGTTAGTTGCAGTCCCTGTTTTGGGCTATTTTCGTGAAAAGTCTGGTACTAATATACTATTGGATATGTTATTATTATGTATGTTAGGTTGTTCCCTGTAAATTTTCATAAATTTTAGAGGTCGGGAAGTACCTCGTTTAGGTTGTATTCTATCGCTGCACCGAGTAAACTGTTGCTGGAAATTCTGGGTATTAGATCTAACTTTAAGTGGCTGATTCTTGATGTATATAAGTCCAAATGAGGTAATTCAAAGTGGTAAAATATAGTTCCAGATGTCTAGTTTCTAAATATGGAATAATTGTAATATTTGGGTTTTTGTGGAATATTTGGTAAATTTAATGGTACGATTGCGCAGTGCTGAATAAGTATCATTGTTATTAGTCTCCAAGAATTAGAGACTCGTTGAGTTGCAATTGTTGTTATTGTTAAACATCGAGTATTAGTAACTCGCTGGAATTTTGTAAGTAGTTACTTGCGATGAACTTGCGAGATTTATATGGGTGGTAAACACACCAAATATGGGTATTGTGATTAATGTTGTTAATTAGGGACGATCTCGGTTCGTCCGATGTTTCAAAAATAGGTTATGACTCTAGCGGAGTTGATATTAGATAATATATTTATATTAACACTATACGAGCTATATACTAGTTGTGACTGACTCTGGTGGAGTCGCATAGGACGTAATGAACAAACGTCGAATAATGTAGTAGATTTATTAATGTGTAGATTCGACTCTATGGAGTTGAATAATGAGTAGTATGAATCACTACAGGTCGTTATTTAGCCTCCTACGATATAGGATAACATACCGTGATTATCGTTCTAATTCGGACGAAGTGACTTGTAATGAGTCGTGATGAATATAGTACACGAAGATAATGTTATGTGATATTTTATGTTATACATGTGATATAGTGTATTGAGTAATTATAGGATTCTGTAGAGATCCTAAGTTGAGTTGTACAATAGGTCTACTTTGCCTATTGCCTTGCTTTGGTTATATGTTAAATGATTACGGACATATTGTGATTGTTCTTGAAACACCCTCAGTTTGTATCCACCTTACATGTGGTCATCGCGTGGCAATCGCGCGACCAGAAGGCTCCAGGTTGATGACAGGGAAGCCACGAAGCCCGCTATGACTATCCAGCTCGGGAAGCGAGCGACCTGGGACCCGGTCCACGACACCTTATACACGCGGGCACAAAGGGTCCGTTGAGCGACCTGGGGACATCCCTGGGCGACCTCACTGGAAACGGGCGACCTGACAAATGCCATGCCCACCTCGATGACATAGAGCGACCTGGTGCAAGTCAGGCCGACCTCTACCGGGTTCTTCTAGCTCGGCGAGACAGAGTCCTATACGGAATCACACTGCTTGAAGAAGAGTCCTGTTATAATTCTTCTCTACATATCATTCCTATACATATAAGGTAACGTGACCCTCAAGAAACGGGAATTACTCCTAGTCTGAATCTGATAAGGATTATGGCCACATCCCTATAAATAGCACCCTCCACAAGCTTCATGAGGTACGTGCATACAGACTTGCTTCTACATTGTCTCAGCTTTATCACACCTACACAGCATTGCTAATTCTCACGCCGGAGGGTTATTGCTGGGACAACCCAGCACCCCTAACGGTGTTCTTTGTTGACTACAGGTTTTCAAGCAATCTTCAAAGTCAATCCCTGCAACGTCAGCCGGAATCCTACCCAGACTACACACGTGGACCAGACACGACACCCAATCCTTTTTTGGCGTGATCAGTTCTAGTATGAGATAGAACAATCATCCTACTTTGATGATTGATTGTAGGACAATCATCCTACTTTGATGATTAATTATGTGTTTAGTATTTACAAGCACATTGAGTCAATTTGGTATGTGATTCAATAGAACACATGATGATTTATTGAGAATGATGAGTAAATATCTACTTGTGCATTGCATTGAGTCCAGCTGGCATTTGTCGTTTAACCAAGGTGGGACGACTTATAGTCTTTACGAATTTGTTTTGTAATCGCTATAAGTCGCCATACCGGAGATCACACACCCTCTTCTGTTGGCCACAGTTGAGAAGTAGCCCCATTGTTGTAGCAATACGCATGACTTTGGCTTGCTATGCTGAACCCGACGGGATTGTGTCGGGGACGTCGATACTACGTACACGGGTATCGAGGCACATATGTTTTCTCGTGTATTGCAGGAGCAACGCGAAGTTGAAAGAAAGAGAAATAATATCCTTCATGATGTGGTTTAATTAAGTTGCACTTATGTGAACACCAAAGTGCTAAGTGATTTATGTGACTTGTATACTTTTAATATGATATATGATCATTATGGTATATAAATGTTATTACCATGTTATTCCTACTGTGAGCATCATGCCATGTCATATAGTTGCATGTGATAGCTTGTTGATTTTTGGTCAAGTTAGAATAGTACCTTGACTTGCCGGTTTGTGGCTGAGATATTAGGTAAGCCGGAAGTGCTACTTAGACTAGCTACATGTAGAGTTTTGGTTTACTATTGCATTCATACTCATAGCATACAATACATTATAGTGGCTTACGGGGTCTTGTAGACTCACTCTTATTGTGTTGATTCTTTTAGATTGTAATCGAAGGATGACATGCTGAGGTCGGTGAGACCTGCGGTGCTGGCAGATTAATCTTTGGGTAGTTGATTTTCGGAGCCTGTTTATACTTATATTTCTTAGTTCAGTGAGAAAGATGGTTGATGTAAAGTTATGTAAACTTTACTTATGGGTAGCATTGTTTTGTAACTCTTTTTATTGATGTATATTTTTAGAGCCGACACTCGATGTCGAGCCGTTTATTATTGTAATTTTTCCGAGCATGTTAGCTCGTGAGTATTTAGTGTTGTTGTTTCTCCGGCTTTTGTATTTAGCCGTCGAGGTTTATTGTTGGGATTATGTTAGTATCGTTCTCAGGCATGTGTTTAGCCGTGGAGGTTTTCTAGTTATAGTTTTGTTATTTGAGTTTTTGAAACTCAGGTTTTATTTAGTGTGGTTTCCGCTGCATAGTTTTGGTTTTGAGCTTGTGTAGCTCGTTCACTTCTATGGACTTTCTTTTAATTTGGCACACCGAGTTGGGGTTCAACGTCGGATCCCGAACCCGGGGCGTCACATGTATAACTCTGTTCAATAAGTCATTGATCAAATTTAAGACTAAACACATTTTCTGTTTGACTTGACTTTAGATCACCAGATGTTAAAGATAATCATTTCAATAGTTTTAAAACTTTTTTCTCGTTAATTCTATAACACCACTATGTCAAGTACTACACTAGTACAGAAACAATTTTGCTAATCCTATCTTATTTACTGATTAAGGAAAAAACAAAACACGCAAGTTTTGGGCTTGAAAGAATTAAAAAAATAAAAAATAAAAGTCGTCCAGCCATTCTTTTGTTCCAATTTGTGCACCCATCATACATGGGTAAAAATATGTGGGATGCATAGAGTGGTTCAGTAGGAACTGCAAGGTGTGAAGGAGTTCTACTGGTTGTAAACTAAAAATCTTGTCATATATAATACTAGTCAATTTACAAATGAGTAAGTCTTATTTTAGACCGTCTCACGGATTTTAATTCAAAAGAGAGAGCCCCATCCTCTCAGAGCTCAACCTACCAACACACGGTGGGTCGAGTAGGGGAAATTCGTCTTACAAAAAATATCCGTTAAACGGTATTTTCTAAGTTTTTGCTTTTACAAATAATCCTAGTTTAGCTACATTGTATCATGTTAAGCATTGCATACCCGGCCCCTCGGTTGAAGACAACATTTTTGATTAACTTTTGCATGCATTTGTGGAACAGCATCCACGGACATCTATCTAACCATTTCAACAAGTACGTATCCAAACGTGTTTCAGTGGCCCCACTATAACCTGACCATTTGAGCCAATGTTCATTCAGCCTATATGGTCATACAATAGAGTTCTTACACACACACACACACACACCAAATGTATAAGATCGGGACAAACAACAATATAGGAATAGTATGTCCAACGATAAGGTTAAAGGGTCAACTACGTGCACTAAGAAATTCACTTCATTAAATCTATAACTAAGAAACAAGAGCCATGATATCTGGCAATTTGTTGACATCATTAATATCAGGTTCAATCTTTAACTAATTGTTTCAGACCTTGTTCCTGAGTTCTTCAACTCAATGAACCCTACCCCCAACTCTCTTAACTTTTATTTTAGTAGCATCTGTGGAGTTTCAGTGGTGATGGATACCAAAACCTTAGGAGGCGTTTTCCCAAACCTGGGTATGGATGGCAGTGTTGATGTGCCACAGCAGATTCAGCTTGTTGGATGAGCAAGAATGAGAGAAAACGTTGCTATTGATAGTGCCTACTACTTGAACAAGCACAAGTTCAGTCCTCTATACTATGCCTTGTCCACTCATTTGGACAAGTGTCTTGTGATTAAGTCTGGAGGGCATGACAAACTAACAAAGGTTCAATGGCATCTGATGGCTACTGTAAGCACTTAAGCCGGTGGGTGCAGCCATGGCATGAGCTGGGCATGTCATGGCCTTATGTTGGGCAGCAAGGCTGCAAGTTTTTGAATGCACGTGTGGGCTATGACATATGGGCATAGACGTGGGCAGTGGGCTGCAAAGGACATGGGCAATGGCATAGGCTGAGCGGGCTAAAAGATGGCAGGCCAACGGGCTGGCATGATCAATGTTGCTGGAAAAACAGGCTGTGGGCTGGAATGAGGGGCCAAGACAGGCTGGACAGGTGGCGACATCAGGTGCAGCAAGCAGTTGGCTAAGGCAAGGCTGTTTGGGTAGTTGTGGGCAGTTTTAGGACAGAAAACTGCCACCAGATCTAGCAGCCATGTGTCCCGGCGGTTATAGGCAGTTTTGCTTGTCCAAAGGCAGTCATTTATAGGGCTATTCTAACTGGTTGTTAGGCAGATCCGAGTTAGGCAATATTGTAAGAAAAAGAGAGACATTGTTGGTCTTTCTCTTGTCTAAACATTGCTGTAATTCCTTTGTATTATTGAGTAATAAAAGGTTGGGTATTTTGGCCTGTAAACATTGTGTGCACTGCCATTCCATTGTTGTGTCTTGTCTCGTTGTAAGTTGACAAAAAGGAAGGCTGCTGTCCTTAGGAGTAAGGCAGGCCGCATAGGTGTTATTCTTGAGAAAAAAATTAAGATAACCCTGTGACAATTGGTATCAGAGCCAGGTTTGCTCTAAGACTGGACGAAAATGGTGGGCTCAACTTCGGAAAGGCTGTCACGTTTGGAGGAGTTCGTGGGGGTTGCCTTGTCGGATGAAGATGTTGCTTTGGCTAATCAGGTTCCTGAGTTGCGGATTGACATGGCAGAGTTGAAGGCTGCAATAGGAACCTTCACTAGGGCTGATGGCGAGGCAATCTCAGACATAGTCGCTTCAAACGCGCTAGCCTCGGAAGAATTGAGGGAGCAAATGCAAAGGATGTCGGACGAGTTGATTATCTTGAAAAGGGCTGTGGTGGACAGTTCGTCGGGCGGATTCGTCGAGGGCCGCTCGAAATACAAAATTCCTGACCCAAAGGCATTTGGCGGAAAGCGCGACGCAAAGGAACTTGAAAACTTCATATGGGATATGTAGCAATATTTCAAGGCTGCCAGAATTAATGACATTGAAAAGGTAAATGTTACTTCAATGTATTTAATCGGTGATGCTAAGCTTTGGCGGCGTACCCGTACAGATGAAGAAGAGTCGGGAAAACCCCATATTGATTCATGGGAGATGCTGCGTAAGGAACTTCGTGAACAGTTTTTGCCTTGCAATGCCGCATGGTTGGCTCGGGAGGGCTTGAAGAATTTGCGACAAACGGGAAGCTTCGTGAGTATGTGAAGCAATTCGGTTCGTTGTTCTTTGGACATTCAAAACATGTCGGAAGAGGACAAGTTGTTCAACTTTGTGTCAGGATTGAAGCCATGGGCGCAATCCGAATTGAGAAGGCAAAATGTCAAAGACTTGTCTGCCGCAATTGCTACTACGGATGGCTTGGTTGATTACAAGTTGGGGCCTTCAAATGATGCTGGGAAAAATAGGAGTTCGATCGTAAAAGGGAAATCCGCTGCGAAAGACAAGAAAAAGTTCGAGAAAAAGAAAGACGGTGAAACTTCTAGACATTCCAGAAATGAGGGCAACGGGAAGAAGCCTAAGACATGTTACATTTGTGGGGGTCCCCACTTTATGAAAGAATGTCCAAAGAGGGAAAAGTTGAATGCAATCATCGAAACTGAAGAAAGTGAAGCGAAAGGGGACGAACCTAGGCGGGTCAATCCCATTCGCTTGTTGAATGTTTTGCAAACGGAAAGAATGGTCCAAACTAATGGACTGATGTATGTAAAAGTAATTGTAAAAGGGCATGATGTATTAGCATTAGTAGATACTGGTGCTGCTAACTCTTTTGTTGCAGAAAAGAATGTCAAGTTGCTGGGAATCGAACTAACTCCTAGCAGCAGTCGGATTAAGGCGGTGAATTTGGGCGCTCAACAAGTCGGTGGCACAGCTTGTATGGAAGTGTTAATTGGGCCGTGGCACGGAGAGTGCAATCTGATGGCAATGAAGTTGGATGACTTTGACATGATTTTGGGAATCGACTTTCTGGCCAAAATCAAGTGTTCAATCATGCCCCATCTAGGCGATTTACTGATTGCGGATGAAGGCGAACCATGTTTTGTGAAGGCTGTTTTCTCGAAGCGGGCAAAGGAAGGTGGTACTAGAAGCGAAACTTTGTCGGCCTCACAGGTTAAATCTGGACTAAAGCGTGGCGAAGAAACTTTTGTTGCTGTCCTTATCGAAATAAAGGAAGATCAATTTATGGAAGTGTCGGATGATGTTGGTGTAGTCCTTGAAGAGTTTGAGGACATGATGCCCCCGAAGTTGCCGAAACGCTTGTCACCAAGACGCGCTATTGACCACAAGATCGAGTTGGAACCAGGGACGAGGCCACCGGCTCTTGCTCCTTACAAAATGGGCCCAGCCGAGCTTGCGGAATTGAGGAAACAACTAGATGGGATGCTTGAATCTGAACAGCTGCGCCCCTCGAAAGCTCCTTATGGTGTGCCAGTGCTGTTTCAAAAGAAGGCGGATAGTACTTTGAGATTTTGTGTGGATTATCGGGCACTCAATAAGGTAACCATAAAGAATAAGTATCCAGTCCCGAATGTGGTTGAATTGTTTGATAGGCTGTCCCATGCCAAATTCTATACAAAGCTTGATCTAAGGTCGGGGTATTGGCAAGTTCGAATTGCAGCGGGAGATGAACCCAAGACAGCGTGCGTTACTCGGTACGGTTCTTACGAATTTCTAGTAATGCCGTTTGGCTTAACAAATGCTCCTGCTACTTTTTGTAACTTAATGAACGATGTTTTGTATGACTATTTAGACAAGTTTGTTGTTGTGTATTTGGATGACATTGTTGTGTATAGTGATAGCCTAGAGGAATATGTAATTCATTTAAGACAGGTACTTGGAAAGCTGCGGGAACATTCTCTTTATGTCAAGAAAGAGAAGTGTGAGTTTTGCAAGACCCAGATCACATTTCTTGGGCACGTGATCAGCCAAGGAAGTGTGATGATGGATACAAGGAAAGTTCAGGCCATTGTTGATTGGCCTGCCCCCACGAAAGTGACGGAACTGCGATCATTCTTGGGCTTGGCCAACTATTACAGAAAGTTTGTGCAAGGATACTCAGGGGTGGTCCATTGCTTGACTGATTTACTCAAGAAAGGCAGAAAGTGGGTGTGGACAAAGGCGTGCCAAGAGGCGTTTGACAGATTGAAGGAAATTGTGTCAACGGAGCCGGTCCTTAGACTACCAAATTTTGGGAAGCCATTTGAACTTCATACGGATGCATCGGACAAAGCTATTGGCGGAGTATTGATCCAAGAGGAACATCCGGTTCCTTACGAAAGTCAAAAACTCAAGGATGCGGAACAGCGGCATAGTACGCATGAGAAAGAAATGACTGCGGTGGTGCATTGTTTAGAAGTATGGAGGCATTATTTGCTGGGTATGAAGTTCGTTGTTTGCACCGATAATGTGGCAAACACGTACTTTAAAACTCAGAAAAAGTTGACACCTAAACAGGCTCGATGGCAAGAATTTCTGGCTGAGTTTGACTTTACATGGGTACATAAGCCGGGAGCGCAGAATAGTGTGGCTGATGCGTTAAGTCGGAAGGCGACAGTGGAGTCATTTGTGGCTGCCTTAATGCTGGTTGAATCTGGATTCATTGAGGTAATCAGGAAGCATGCCGCAACGGATAAAGCCTACCAAAAGCTGCTTAAGGAAGTACGTGATGGTGCTGTTCGTAAGTATTGGGTTGAAGATAGCTTGTTGCGAGCAAAGGGAAACATGTTGTATGTCCCTAGCGGGGAGAATCTGAGAATGAAGATTTTGATGGAGTCGCACGACTCAAGATGGACTGGACATCCGAGGGTGGAACGGATGTATGCCTTACTTGGCCGAACCTACATTTGGCCAAAAATGTGGGACGATGTAGAAGCATATGTGAAGTCTTGTCTAGTTTGCCAACTAGACAAGTCGTAAAAGAAGAAGGAAGCGGGTTTGTTGCAGCCACTTCCTATTCCTACTAGGCCGTGGCAGTCGGTGTCAATGGATTTTATTTCCGGGTTTCCAAAGGTAGACGGCATGCGGTCGGTTTTTGTTGTTGTTGACAGGTTTTCAAAGTATAGAGTGTTCATTCCAGCACCCCATGCTTGTCCGGCGGATGTTGCTGTACAACTATTTTTCAAACATGTGGTGAAACATTTTGGGTTGCCGGAAGACGTGATTAGTGATCGTGATACTCGGTTCATGGGCAGATTTTGGACATCATTGTTTAGATTGTTGGGGTCCGAACTAAAGTTCAGCACGGCCAATCATCCTCAAACGAATGGCCAAACTGAACATCTCAATGCCTTACTTGAAGAGTACTTACGACACTATGTAAGTGCAAGTCAGCGGAATTGGTTGGAACTTATGAATGCTGCCCAGTTTTGCTATAATCTGCACCGTTCTTCGTCAACCGGGAAGAGTCCGTTTGAAATTGTGTTGGGAGCGCAGCCTCGGACTCCAAATGAAGTTGCTATTCAACGAATGGGTGGAGACTATCCAGCAGCGTACCGCTATGCTATGGATAGACAGGAATTGTTTGAGGAAGCCACGGAAAGTCTTACTAAGGCGCAGAATCGGATGCGGAAGTATGCCGACAAGAAGTGAAGGCCGTTGGAATTTTAGGTTGGGGATAAGGTTTTGTTGAAGCTTACTCCACAAATCTGGAAAAACATCAATGCTAAGTCGAGACTTAGGGGATTGGTGCCAAGATATGAAGGGCTATTTGAGGGGTTGAAACGGGTTGGGGCAGTAGCATATTGGCTGAACCTACCCGAGAGGATGAAGATGCATCCTACATTTCATGTTAGTTTTTTGAAGCCTTTCCATGAAAGTCTATTGCGGGAGAAACAACAGTTGAAGCGAGCTCCTCCTACCGTCTCAAAACAGTTCGAGAAACAGAATGAGAAGATACTTGATCATAGAACAATGGGGATGAGTAAGAAGAATCGCAGGACAGATTATCTCGTGCAATGGAAAGGGGAAGGCGAGGCAGATGCTACTTGGGAACGTGATGTGACGTTGTGGCAGTTTGAAGATCAGATCGGTTCTTATTGGAATGACAATCCGAGGAGGACATCGGATTCTCCTGGTGGAGGAGAGTTTGTAAACACTTAAGCCGGTGGGTGCGGCCATGGCATGAGCTGGGCAAGTCATGGCCTTATGTTGGGCAGCAAGGCTGCAAGTTTTTGAATGCACACGTGGGCTATGACATATGGACATAGACGTGGGCAGTGGGCTGCAAAGGACATGGGCAATGGCATAGGCTGAGCGGGCTAAAACCTGGCAGGCCAACGGGCTGGCATGATCAATGTTGCTGGAAAAATAGGCTGTGGATTGGAATGAGGTGCCAAGACAGGCTGGACAGGTGGCGACATCAGGTGCAGCAAGCAGTTGGCTAAGGCAAGGCTGTTTGGGCAGTTGTGGGCAGTTTTAGGACGAACGCCACAGATCTGGCAGCCATGTGTCCCGGCGGTTATAGGCAGTTTTGCTTGTCCAAAGGCAGTCATTTATAGGGCTGTTCTAACTGGTTGTTAGGCAGATCCGAGTTAGGCAATATTGTAAGAAAAAGAGAGACATTGTTGGTCTTTCTCTTGTCTAAACATTGATGTAATTCCTTTGTATTATTGAGTAATAAAAGGTTGGGTATTTTGGCCTGTAAACATTGTGTGCACTGCCATTCCATTGCTGTGTCTTGTCTCGTTGTAAGTTGACAAAAAGGAAGGCTGCTGTCCTTAGGAGTAAGGCAGGCCGCATAGGTGTTATTCTTGAGAAAAAAATTAAGATAACCCTGTGACAGCTACCATGGTTGAGGGTCATGCCATGAACTGGACTGGAGTCTTGGTGGAATGCATCAAGGAGAATATTACCAAGTTTCATGGAAATCAGAAGAATGGTAATACTGCAAGACCCACACACCACCTGATCATCTCCATATTCTTGAAGTCTATTCCTCAAATTGCCCAACTAATGAGTAATCAAGATGGGATTCCCGTGACTTCAATGCAGAGATTTTGGCAATGAAGCTGTTCAATATGCCATTAATCTCAGTAGATTTGGCCAGGAAGATCGGCCTACTGATTAGCCAGCAACTGAAGGCCAAGTTCAGCCAGCTGCTCAAAGGCGTGCAAAGAGGCAGCCTGCAGCTACTTAAGTTCAGCCTGCTGCTGTTCAGCAAGGCAAGAGGAGTACAAGGAGATCAACTAATCAAAAGGATGCTGAATCGAGAGCAAAAGCAAGATCAGTCGTCCCTCCTATCTGTGTCATTCAGCTTGTCTTACCTAGACAACCTTCTCGACAATATCAGTTGACTGATGAACCTAAAGAACCTGAGGATACTGACGTCCTCAATCACGATTAGCTTCATCTTCTATCAGTCATCTAACACTCAACCCACAAAACTTTATTCCCTTTACCACAGCCACACCTTCAGCATCACTTCCACCTACTCAAGCTGATCCATCCACTTCACACATTGAATCTGAAAAACCATAATAACTTTGCAAACCTCTTCGCAACCCTACCTTCCATTTTCGTTACAACATTAACAAATCAAATTCCTGTCCCGCACCTTCAAATATGGTTTTCCCCTTAGGCCATCTTCCTATTTTCATTCAGGCTCTTCTAAGTTTTCATAACGAGCAGAAAGACCAATTCATCATTCCTTCTCTCTCAAAATACCTTAGAACTGAATCTGTCTACTCCCGTAAACTTCATGTCCTCTATCCCTTCACCCCAAGCCTCACCAAAACTGAAATAATTCTAAACTGTGGCAAATACTTTGAGCCCCTTGGTTTGGAATGGAACCAAATTTACTGGGCCTATGATAGATTTATGCAATACGAAATGGTCTTCAGTTTTTGGACTATCTTCCGCCAATACTTCAATCTTCATTCTATTTCATCCTTACCAAGTAGGCCGTGAGGCCAGACCTGACAATGACGAGGTCCACCAAGATTGGATTCCCATGGAACTATCGGCTGAACTAATAGTTGTAAGGGATGCTGACCTTGATCAGATAAGGACAAGAATCATCAAAGCCAAAAATGAACACAGGCTTTTGGTTCAAATGCAAGATGAGCTGAGAACTCAAAATAAAGATCTGGTTGCTGTTGTTGCTGCTACTACAGTTGTTCAGCCAGCTGAGCCAATATCTGTCAAAGCTGAACAAATACTAATTGAAGCTGAGTCTCAAACTCAACCAGTTGAAGAACAACCATTTTCTGAGGCTGTTGTCAATCAGGGCCAAGCTGAAGCCGAGACTGATTTAGTTGATGCTACAATAAATGAAATCCTTGAGGAACTTGGACTTAATGAGGTAGATGCAGCTAAAGTTGAAGCTGAGGACGCTGCCAATGAACCCTCTCCCCACTGCTGAGGAGGAGTTTGAAGCTTAACATGCTGATGATGATGAGGATGGAAAGAATGGAGATGCCGATAGTGATGATAAGGATGGTAATGATGATGAAGTTGCTACTGGTATCTTACCCCTTCCCCAGCCTCAGCCTCACACTCCTCTTACTATAACCTTTACTCATGCCCTTCTATCCTTACTTCAAATGCAGTCAACCCAAACACCTCAGCCAATTCAAACTTCAACCCTTCAACCAGATACATTTATCCCTCAGCCTGCTGATATCCAAACATATCTGCCAGCTGACACCTTCATCTCTGAACCTCAACCTATCCTACAGCCTCTAGCTGCTCCAGAAGTTCCACCTGTCATCACTAGTTCCACTTTACTTTGTGTTGAAATTCAGTAGGACTTGGATGAAGTTAAAGACCTCTTAGCGGAAGATCTATTCGGTTTTGATGGTCTAGTAGTTGAAACTGAAGAAGAAATAAAAGTTGATCCTGCTCCTCTGCCCCCTCTTGTTGCAAAGCAAAAAAGGGAGGATGCCCTTATTAATGAGATCCTTCGAGACCCCGAGAAGAGGGTAAACAAGAAGATTACATTTGCTGATGAAATGGAAGAGGAAGCATCTGATAAGGAAGCTTCTGATAAATCTACTGAAGCTGTCCCCACGACTGAGACTCCTACTGAGGCTACTGCCAACATTGCTGGTCCTTGTACTAACGCTGCTGGCCTTTCTACCTCGACTCCCTATGTTACTTTTTTGTAGGATTCAATGAACTTATGCACAACTATGGCTTGCGAATACATTCAGCCTACTGAACCAGTCCATCAATGATTTATTTAGCAGAATGGGTTTGGTAGATGCCTTGAGATTTTAGTAGATGCAGATGGAGATCACTTTTAGTGATGTAGCTCGTTCTCAAGAAGAGCTTCGTCAACGAGTAATGGCTGCACTTTCTGATGTAAGAAGAGAAATATATATGGTAAAGTGCGTCGAGCCATGGTGGCAGGATATCCGAAAAGCGTTGATAACACTGAATGGGACGACCTGCTTGCTTGTTAAATCGAAGTTGTTGGACCAGTCAAAGATGCTGAAGAACGGGCACGTAAAGCCATTCAGGAGGAGAGAAAGTAGAAAAAAATCATCATAGCTAAAGCAAGAGAAATTGCTGATGAGCTGAGAAAATGATTAAATATTCCTCAAAGCTAAAACTGCCCATGCCTCTTCTTCTTCAGTCAGAACTGATACTTAGGACATCAATGACTGAAGTTTCCTGCCCCTTACCCTTAAACTATTTTACATTTCAGTCATTTTATTTTAAGTTTTTACTTTCAATAATTAACTTATTACTGAAGTTTTCTGCTTTGTATATGTTCATTCTTGT
Organism: Platycodon grandiflorus; assembly: GCA_016624345.1. NCBI lineage: Eukaryota > Viridiplantae > Streptophyta > Magnoliopsida > Asterales > Campanulaceae > Platycodon > Platycodon grandiflorus. The sequence continues at coordinate 52,656,850 of CM028361.1, read as the reverse complement.
TAAACTCTAATTCTTGCAAGATGTTTATACATCTGAGGTACCTTCTATCAAAGTAGACTTATGTTTTAAATAATATCTATCACTTCTTCTTTGATATGAATAACTTTAAGTAAATAGGAGAATTTTGTTAGTCCTTCTCAAAATTTACTTAAATTCATTCTATCTTTGGAATCCTCAGCCATGCATGCTATGCATTTGATGTTGACCGATCAAGTGACCAATCATGGCTGAAGACTGATATATCAGTCAAGTGATTTCGCCTTACATTCATGACTGATAAAGACTTAGATATTTTCCAAGTCAGTCATTGATGTATGGGCATTAAGACAGTAGACTTTTATATGTACTTGTCTTATCTCCTTAAAAGTCTACTGATCCTTAAACGGAAGATTCTGTGATAAACCGCCGGATTTATTTTGAAATACTGTCAGTACTTAGTATGTTGGTTTCAAACATGATTTTTGCTTTTCATTAAATGAGTATCCTGACACGCTTTCTATTCCTAGCCTTTTGTTGTGTTTCAGAATGAAATGACAAGTACTACCTACCTCTTCTGTGATAATACAAGGCTCGAGAAATAATTGTTCACTATCCTTGACCTGCTCTACATTAGAACATTAAATGCGAGGTCAAAAATATTCAAATGTGTCCAACGACAAATTTTCTATCCCTGCGTATTTAAAGCCGAAAATGCATTGAAGAACGGTGACCTTTAACAACTACAAAATCTCTCAGAAATTCTCAAGCATTCAATAATCTCAAAATCTCTGAAACTTCATTGAAGAGAAAAATACTTAATTAGATTATTTATTGATATTTCTTGTTCTTTGTATGTACTCTTTTAAAGTTCAATCATTGTTTGAATCTCTCCCAACTACTTATTTATTGAGAGATCATTGATTGTAACACACGAGATTTCTTGTTCCTTGTAACTTACAATCTCCATAAATTTCACAGGCCCTTTTTGTACACTGATCCGTTAGTGATTATCTAGATTATTAATAATTAGTGCACTTCAAAATTCAAGTTTGACCAACTTGATAATGGACGTAGCAGTTTTCACACTGTTAATCACTTTACATCTTGTGTTCATTCTGCTTGCCTTCTTGACCAAATTGACCAAAGCTTTAAGCACTTCATTACTTAATGCTTTAGTCAGCCTTTATCTCATAACTTCAGTTGAGTCATTAAACTGTTCATTAGCCAAACTCTTAACTGAACACTCCATCAGTTGAATGTTTTTATTAAATCATTATTCCACTGCCAAAGTTTTAAAACCTATCAAAAAGATTTTATAAGACTATTCACCCCCCTCTAACCTTACTATTTGCCTTAAGTGGACCTACAGTACTATATGTATGATATTGCGGTATATAACATTCTTCAAATACATTAGTAGAAAAACTTTAGCTATTGGCAAGGAAAAGCTAGGATAACAAAACTAAATGATGTTGCCAATGAGACTTGAACCTACAACCTTTTAAATATAAACACTCACCTTAAACCAACTTAACCATTTATATTTTATATATTTAGATAGAATACTACATAGATTATAGCTAAGTGGGTCACGTGACCCATGTACTACATTATAATTACCCACTAATTTTAATTAAATTTTTATGAAATATTAAAATATGCAATATCAAATGTGTTACAATTCTTTTTAGTTAACGTGTGATTTTTTGGGTCATTTAAAAATTGGACAAGATGTTAGTTCATGACTAAAGGTATGTATTTAATTTGTTTAGAAAATAATGCCTCTCGACAGTGTACTGTTAATTATCATATGAATAACATGTTTATGGCTAATTAGTGTTTGAAGTTTCCCATTTAGACTTATTCTTAAAAAATATATATCAGTTATATAAATATTTTTATAAAACATGCATACTACTAACAAATCCACGTGCAATCTTATTCTTCTATAAAGATATATCAGTTATATAAATATTTTTTAAAACCTAATTAGATATTAAGTCAACAAATAACTATATTCAATAATGATAATTTTTTAAATAATATTTTTAAAATGTATCAATTAATCTCAAAATCAAATTAAACCCGTGTAAAACACGTGTTCAATAACTAGTAAATTATAACATCACTGCCTTTATCAATCAGTAAATAGCTTTACTGCATGCCTAACACTGAATTTTTTAAAAGAAAGAGATAAATAAATCAACCAATCATCATCCTTGCTGGACACATCAAACTATGAAACAAAACAAAAGAGCACCAATGAAGAAGATAACATGAAGAATTGAATGGGATCCATATAATTGTAAGGGAGAATATGGAGTCTACGGTTGGCCGCCTTGTTTTAGTCAAGAATAAAATACACGTTCCATATTTTTTCATATAAAATATTTTATAAATTATACGAAAGCAAAAGAAAGAGACCTGGAGAGAAGAATACATATAAACATAGGAGACATAATATAAAATCACCAAACACTTAGGAGACGAGTAACTAGTTTGTAATTATTCTACTTCAAGACTAGAAAACCCTTGAATACACAAGATTCTTGTAGCTAATAAATTCACGTAATTGATTACAAGCAAGAATGACAATGATTGATAAGTTAAGTAAAAATGCAAACCTGGTGGTAGAGAAATCGATCGGCGGTAAATAAAGAGAAGCTTGATTCGTTTAGAGCTTATCCTGCAAAGCAATGGAGATAGAATAGAGGAGTCGCTTAGGAGAGAAGACGTCACAGAAAAGACGCAAGAAAGGAGAGAGAAAAAAATTGGGCTTTTTATACTTGCCGTGGGTAATATAAGAAAACTAATTTTTCAGTAGCGTTTTAAGAAAAACTGATCCTATCATTTTATAAAGAAATTCACCGCTTGCATTATGGAGTTGTACCTTTTGTCATCTATCGTTTTCCATTTTAAATTCTTGCGATTAATTGTATAAAAATTATATACTAGGTTACAGATCCATGGTTTCTTGACAGCGTATTAGGGAAGAAAAGTTGAAAAAGTATTTAGGCAAATGTTACTAGCTATGGCCAATTATACTCCATTAAAGCTATGTGGTTCAGTTGTTGAAGACATTTAAAAATGGTGTTGCCAATTACTCTCATTTCTATGTGCTAGTGTTATCAATATTGGTCCCAATGAGATTTCATCTGAACATATAAATCAATATATATATATATATATATATATATATATATATATATATATATGGGGGAGTATTAATTTAATGGTTACTTTTTTTTTTTAACGATCAATGGTTACTCTCATTATCAACCATTGGATCAAAAATCAAAGGTTGAAATTTAATTCATTAAATGACTTACCTACTTGCATTAATTGCATTTTTCAACTAACCATTAAATCTCAACCTTTGATTTTTTATCCAATGGTCGATAATGAGAGTAACCATTGATGTTAAAAAAAAAAAGTAACCATTAAATACTCCCCTTGGGATTCAGCCTAAGGAGCTCTCTCGACTTTTATTTTTGAGCATATGTAAGAGAATGCAGAAGGATGAAAGAAAGTTATCTCTCTCATTATGGAGCGAGTGAATGCTCACTCTTGGTCCATATAAGGATAGAGCAGCCCGCTTTGAAGGCGCAAATTCAAGAAGATGGTCTCTTAAGCGGGTAACGGTTGGAAGGGTGTTTTGGTGTTGGCAAGGCCTATGAGTTGTGTATGGTAAATGGTTGTTTGATTTGGCATGGGATTTAGATGGGATTTAATATAGGTCTGGCCTTTGAGTAAGGCTCGGGACTTAGATAGGGTTTAGTGTTTCGAGTTTTAGGTGTGATGACAGCCCAGTGTGCCCGATAACAGCTCGATCTCAATGGGTCAAAGACGATCTTTATCAAGACACTCGACTCACTCTGTGTATATTTGTGTGTTTAAATATTTGCAAGCCCATGACTTCAAAATGATTCATCATTGAATCGTGTAAAGTTATCATGTTTTTGAGGTGAATCAATTCATCATTTGGGAAGACTCGACATCCAAAGGATATTCAGCAATAAGCTAGACTCAAGGGTCACAAAATCACACAAGGATTCGACCTGGACTCGATATCTTAGACAGACTCGAAAATGTTCAACTTAAAAACTTGATTGACTTGAGAACAAAAGATTATATAAAATACGTGTAAGCATACTTCACAAGAAATATTTACACTGTTATTAATAAAGGAAAGGGTTACAAGGTCGGCTACCTCATCAAGGTCCTCATAGGTGAGGTCCTCAACTTCAGTGCCGGGAATAGAACTAATTGATGACCAGCTCTTAATAAAAGGGAATGAGGGGGGAAGGTGTATCCGAAGCGCTCCATCAAGTCCTCAACTTTCAACAGCAGTCCTGTAGTAGTATATTAATTTTGAAGTGGACTATCTATCACAATCCCAAATTCTGCCATCAAATCCTCAGTGTAATCTGCTCCACTGACCATTCCCAGAAAGTTATTTCCAATGAAGTCTTCTCCAAACAAAGCTAGAGGAAAATCTCCCTGACGAGTGGTCCATGTGTTCTCGACTGTCACTACTTTGTAAGAGGTGTCATAATGAATTTTTGAAGAACAAAGCAAGTCCAAAATAGGAATGTAGGCCTGAGTCTTCTTCATCTGAGTAGGGAGAGCATCCTTAGCCCCAGTATCTCTGATGCTAGTATTAACTTCTTTATATTTCCCTGAGGGAACATTTGTTTCCTGAGCAGTTTGGTAAGCACGACCGGATCGAGTGAGATGAGTGATATCACCTCCTATCCATGAGGCCTTTTCAATATTATTTACTCCTGCCTGAGGAGTATCCTGAGCACTGGAGAAAATGTTACTCCCAGAGAGCATATTGCATTCAAAACTTACTCCTTTCAAAGGCAAAGGAACCAACAGGTACGACAGCGAAGCATCGCTAATTTCAAACTCAAATGAGGAATTCATTCTTTCCATTTCAAACTGAATCATATTGACATGGTTAGTTGGCAATGGATTGTTCACCACATTAGGCATGGGATGTGGCTTCTCAATGACCTTGTCATCGATCAGATTCTGAATTGCTCGTTAAAGTGCAAAACATTTATCGGTGATGTTCGTTGTGCTGATCAAATTCATAATACCTTGTATGGTCCCAAGTGGCGAGCAATGGACTGGGAGGTTTATAAGCTTCCATTGGTTTGAGGACCCCCTATGTCTTTAGTCTTTGAAAAATCAACGACATAGGAGCATGCAATTCATCAAAATGCCTCTTGTTCTCGCAAGAATTACCCCTTCCACCTTGGTTTGTGTTGTTGCCACCTCTTTTCATTTTGAAAGACCTATCGAGTGAAGGAGCTAGAGACATATTTCCATATGTTCTGGGAAGAATAACTAGTGAATCAGTTATTGGAATGCCTCCAACAACATTTACTGTAGGCACGAATGCTGCTGCCTTTGACTTACTTCCTCTAGAGTATTGAAGTGAGCTCGAGGGAGCCTCTCCTAAACAACTCATATTTTCTTTTCTTAATCTTTGTCCAACTTTAGGGGTGCTGTATATTTCCCTTCCACCCTGGGGTGTATAACCAGAAAGTGGGAAATAATGTCTAACTTGATCCTGTGGGTAATAACTGGTTGAAGTCAAGTGTGGGTTTCCTTGGGTTGGATTGGTCACAGGGAAAAGGAAGGTATTTGGGTTTGGAAATGGTATGACGGACTATTGAGCAGGGAATGTGTTTAGGTAAGGTGACAAGGCACGCGGGAAAGGAGAGTAGGTGTATGGATAAGGGGGTAAATGTGTGGATAATGAGAGTATGGGTTTGGTTGTGAGGGGAATGTATTTGGTTGAGGTGGATAGACATTTGGATGAGGTGGATAGGTATTTGAATATGGTGGATAGGTATTTGGGTAAGGTGAATAGGTATTTGGGTGAGGTGGATATGGTGGATAGGTATCTGGGTAAGGTGAATAGGCATTTGGGTGAGGTGGATAGGCATTTGGGTTTACACTTGAGGATGACGGATCAGTAGGCCTTTTAGGAATGGGAGCACCTTAATTACTTGCCCTTTGATTTTGTATAAGGGATGTCACTTGAGTCAACAAAAGTTACATACCCTGGTTCATCCATTGGTGCCCAATTGGATCTGGAGTGTATCCTGAAGCCCCTGTGTCATGTCCCGTAGAAGAATGTCCTCGTGATTAGCTAGATGACCCAGACTCAAATTCTCTGTACTTGTATCATAATTGAAACTCGAAACTTTTTTCAATCTCCCAGTACTATTCCTTCTCCAGTACATGGCCAAATTTCTAAAAGGTTGGGGGTATTGGTAGGAGTTAGGTTCTGGAAGTGTTTTTAGGTACAACACAACTTTATGTTCTTCTTTTCCTTTTAAGACACGACTCACCCTAAAATGGTTGGACAAGCGACAATGCTTTGTTTTGACTTGTGATCCATTCCTGGAACAGTGAATTCTCTCGCTAAAATATAGGACCTTCGTTTTCCACTTGTATTTCGACTCCCCAAGATTAGACAGATCTTAGGCGAAGGGACTATATACTCTTCAAGATCCACCATCCGAATTGTTTAGGCATATGTCATTGACTTCTTTGTCAATCCTGTGCATGAGGATGGTGCTTGTTTGTCGACCTTTTGATCACAATGATTCTCTTTTGGGAGAGTATGACTCTTTTTTGATTTGATTTCTTTTGTTTTATGCACAGGAATGAAAAAGTATGTTTCTGACAATAAGAACCAACCGGTCTTGAAGTGTCCTAGAAATCTATATGAATGATGCATGGCTATGCAGGGCTAGGATGGCTTACTTCCCGAGGGATGATCAGTAATCGCGCGGAAAGGGATAGTGTCGGCTGGAGGAATGCTGGGCGCATGACTTACCCAGTTTCACTCCAACGTGGCTATACCAGGGTTTGAAACTTGGTAACAATTCGGAATAAATGAGTGCGCGTGTGTGCACCGTAGCTAAGAATCTTTTTTTGCATTTATATGAAATGAAAAAGTGAAACAAGTATATACAATTAAAAGAATTAATGTCCTTTTTTTTATTCATGTGATGTGGGTTGATGTTTATTAGCCGTTGAAAATTGCAAGAAAAGAAACACAACCACAACTCGATGGTTTAGAGCCCCGAGAAAAATACAAACCAATAAATGAATGAAAGAATTTAAAGCGGTAAAGATTGCCGACATTAAAAGAGAATGAAAACTATAAAGTTTTTTGAAACTTTTTTTCACTTTTTTTGAAAATATAACCGCACCCGAAGGTTGCCTACGTCCCTCAAAACGAGGTTCAGGTCACCGTAATTCAACTCTATAAAAACTAATGATTTTTTCATTTGTGTTTGAAAATATTCAATGGATTGCAAAGAATGTCTCCTTTTTTGAAAACTTGTATTTTTCCAGTTTTTTAAAAGAATTTTCTTTTCTCTTTTTTTTTTTAGCAATTAAGGAAAGCAACAAAAGGTGGGATTTAAGCCCCGAAAGTACAAAGAATGAATAAATAAATGAATAAATATTATAAATAATAAATTTTGATGACATCGTCCGAACAAATAAATACATTTGTACTCACAAGTTTTAGTACGAGCAAGTATATACACGTAACACATAAATCACGTAACATGATAAAACAAATAACATTTAACATGTTAAATAAAATAAAATACGTAAAATTTATACATGTCACAAATAAAATACACCTAATATATAAACATGTTATATAAAAACACGTAACAAAAATAAAGCACGTACTATTTCTTAACATGAAATAAAGATAAAATAATTACGTTACAAGATAATCATGTTAGAAAATAAAACATGTTACAAAAAATAAAACATGTAACACTAAACATGTTACAAAAAATAAAGTGAACAAAATAAAATAAACAAATAACACTTTAATCATGTTATGAAAGAAATGTGTAATAAATAAAACATGTAACATTTAGATATGTAACAAAAATAAAATAAACCAATAACATATATAAACATGTTATAAGAATAAAACAAAAGAGCATGCAAAGCATAAATGTATAGCAGCCCAATTAAGATTATCCCAAAGTTGCCATGAGCACCGATCCGATCGTTGAGAAAATGAGAGAAAAGCGAGATTGTGGGTTCGGAGGCTAAGTTACGAGTTGGGAAGGTTTTACGCACCCAACTCGCCCTTTCGGTCTCTTATGATTGCATGCTCGAGTTTATATGCTACGGGTTCATTATATTATGTGACTGGAAAAAATGTATTACGGAGATTTATATCTCCGTTTATGTTATAAAGTGTATACATGTTTTATTTATTATAAAATAAATATAATATATACTTATATTTAATGGAAATAACTAAAATAAAATTTTAATTTAAGTATCTATATATATATATATATATATATATTACATATTTATATATATAGATACACATATAATATCAACTATATAAATAAAAACGGATATTTCGATATTTGTTTTAAATGAATATGATACATGTATTTACATATCAGATGTACCGAAATAAATATATACACATTTACAATTCAAATGTATTTATTTACATATTAAAATGGGTACATAAAATAACGAACGGAAGGATTTCACCTTCTGTTGTTTTACAGAATTCGGGCCAAGTTCTAGGTCGTTGTGTTATATTGGATCAAGCTAGCTCGTAGCCTGATCGTTCTACTTCCACTGCTACCGATACGAGAAAAGAAAGATTTCCGTTTTGATATTGGGTGTGTTCAAGGAATACTATGTGTTTGTGTGTGTATGTGAGTGAAAGGGAGAGAGTCTAAAAACTTTTCTTTTTTTGTTTCTTTTTCTTTTCTTTCTATTTTTTTCCTTTCTACCGTGAGAGAGAGAGAGAGAGAGAGAGAGAGAGCAGAGAGCTGATGATGGTCTCCGTTTGAGAGAGCTGAGAGCCTCTATTTATAGGTGAAGGAGGGAGAGATATTTGATGTGTTACTCTCCGGGCCAAGCAAGGAGGAAGTTTTGTTTGTGCCTTCAAAGTCTTCAGCAGCCGAGCGACTTGACTTGTGAGGCAGTGATGGTTTGGTGCGCGGCATACCAGGATGGGCATCCGCGCACCAAAGGCTGATTTGGTGTATCAGTGCACCAAAAGCCTGAATTTACACGTAGAATCTTCATATTTCATTCTTTATTCTTCAGGTCCTCCGTCAATTTTATTTAATCTTTGTGCCTTGAAGTTGTTCCTTTTGTGCTTTGACCCTTCAAGCTTTGTATCTTCAGATTTGACCCTTAATGTTGATCTAACTAAAGTTGTTGTGTTTGTTGGACGTCGTTAGTCCTGCTGAATATTTTGTTTCCTGAAATAATCATAGAAACAAGTGTTAGTCCATTTATAAATAAACAATTATTTATAGGACAATTCGTATAATGTGAGGTACGAATTCTGGGTATCTACAGTAATTGATACACAATTTGAAAATACCATCTTTCTTTCTTACGTATAACACTAGAGCTCCCCATGGTGACACATTAGGCTGAATAACTTCCTGTCAAGAAGTTCTTAAAGTTGTACTTTCAATTTTTTCAACTCAGGTGGGGTCATTCTGTATGGAGCTTTAGAGATTGGTGCAGTCCCTGGTAGTAATTCAAAACAAAACTCAACTTCCCTTTCAAGAGGCAATGAGAAGTCATCCGAAAATACATCTCAAAACTCAGATACCACCGAAACCTCTTCCAGTTTTACCCTAACCTTACTTTTATCTACCACATGAACTAAGTACCCGGCACAACCCTTAGCAAGAAACTTGGAAGCACGAAGAGACGAGATGACATGAATAATACTACCTCTTTTATCCCCAATGAAATGTAATTCTGGCTCACTCGGCAATTTAAACACAACATACTTATTGAGACAATTAACTTGTGCATGGAATTTAGACAAGAAATCCATTCCCAAAATCACATCAAGGTCGTGCATAGGCAAAACAAGTAAATCAGAACACAAGGTTCGATCACCAATACCAACATCGCATGCTTTGTACACAGTATCAATAGTAAAGCAATCCCCCACGCGGTAGCAACTTCCAACACATATGGCTAAGGTTTTGGTGAAACATGCAAATGATGAACATGATGAGATGCAATATATTAGTATGACGACCCCAGGTCTAGTAAGACTCCCAAACCACCAAGCACCCCATTTTTCTCCAACTCAGTTATTGAATCCCCCTCTATAATTTGAACCCTTATTCCTCCAACTTGCTGTGTAGTTTGTTAAGGAGTTAATTGTTTCCATGTGGTTATTCTTTTTCTTACTCTCTGTTCTTCAATATCGTTCTCAATCTTCAATGCCTTATCAACAGCTACGGAATAACTGGTAAAATCTAATGGAATCAATTTGTCTCGAAGCTCAGATCGTAACCCCTTGATAAACTTCTTGATCTTTCTATCTTCATCCCTAATAATATGAGTGTTATAACGAGCCAACTGGGTGAAATTGGCTTCATAACTGGGCACGTTCATCGTACCTTGCTCCAGGGTGAGAAATTTCATCTCCCTCTTATCTTGAACCACCACCAGAATGAACTTGCGATTTAACTCCTTCTTAAAGTTTGCCCATGTATTATGTGTTTGGTTTTGCTCCCACTTATCTTTGACTAACCTCCACCAATGCTCCACATCCCCCTCAAGTTTTACGGATGCTAGGATCACCTTCTTGGCCTCATTACAAGTAAAAACATTGAAGAGCTTTCACATATGTTCTATCCACAACTTAGCTTTACGAGGATCGGGTTCACCATTATAACTGCGTAGGTTCAATTTCATAAACCTTTCAAGCACAATGTTCCCTAACTCATCTATACCACTTGTTGTTGTCCTGGATTTCCTCAATTTCGTTCCACCATAATAATTGCCATCTACTCAATGGTCATAAACACACTATCAACTGCACTACTTGGATTATTAACAACATACTTGAGAGGGTTACCAACGTTAACAACTGGTGAAGCATTGGTAGGTAATGTCGCATACCTACTAAATTAACCGGGACTCGGCCACAAATATGAAGCTAGAGCAAGTCCAGGATCGATCCATGAAGAACGGTTATTGATTACGATCTAGTCACGACACAAAGTAAATAGGGGGGTTTGTTTGTTGGTTGAATTAATGTTCCTAAGACGGGAAGTAAAATCTAAGTTGTAAACAATTATGGTAAAAGCACTTTGGATATGTAAAACTATCCCCGTTTATCAATCAATATCATAGGAATGATTCTTTCTTTCTTCTCCCTAATTACTTGATCACGAGATATAAAATCTCTATCTCTTCTTTGTTAGTAATTACTATCGACACGCTCAAATAATAATCCTAATTAATAATTAAACCTAGTCGACACGATCAAGATTCAATGTATTAATTGATGAAAGTTTTAAGAGATTAAGATCAAGAAATTAATCTATTACTATTTCAAATAGAATTAAAGCCAATTTTACTTTAATCACAATTCAGGATGACACATACAAGAATTGTGAAGGTACTACAATGAAAACCCTAGTCCGACACGATAAAAGGGAGATCTAGCAATAATCAATTAAAAAGATTAAGAGATTGATCAATTTCTCAAAACCCTAGAAATAGATTTGAATTAAGAATAAGTAAAATTGTAATCAAGGGAAAATAATAAGAAAGTTTCAAACCTCAATTGATATCCAAAACGGTTCAAGCTTTACAATCCAAAGCAATAAGGAATTAGCCCTCCATGAAATTGAAACTCCAATATTTTTGTTGTTAGGAAACTAGTGAGAAAAGATGATAACCCTAAAATAATGACAAGAGGTAGTATTTATACTCCCTCCTCAAAACCTAGTTCAAAAAGGAAAAATAAAATAATTAAAAACAGAAAAATCGGTTCAAAATCCGTCGCTGACGTCATAAGTCGCCTTGAGCACGACTCGTCCCTTAAGTCCTGAATCAGTCGTCCCTTTGATGGGGAATAGTTAGGCAAATTGGGGACGACTAGTCCCGAAGTCCTGAATCAGTCGTCCCTTTGATGGGGAATAGTTAGGCAAATTGGGGACGACTCGTCCCGAAGTTTAAAATCTCAGAATTCTTCATTTTTCTCTTGACTCTTTGGCTCGCTTTGGGTCTTCTTTGGTTGACTTTGTCTTGACTTTGTTGACCTCCATTGATGTAGAAATGATGATCTTGAGCTTCTTTGAGAACCAAAAACAATTACACAATAAACTCTCTAAATTTCTCTCGAATTACAATGATTCTCTCATAATCCTCACAAAACATAATTCACTCAAAATACATCAAACCTATACTAAATACATGGAAATAAAGAATAATAAGGACGGAAAACATAGGGAATAGATAGTATAAATCCGTCCTATCAAGCATGGCTCTCAACTCCGTCACGCTCCACTCCCACACTCGTACTCACTTATTTTGAGTTCTTCTTGCCTCCCTTAAAACCCACCATAACTTATACACAACACTCATGTCGTTAGACTCAAATAAACAAATTAACTTTCTAGGCCAAGGATTATCTCCTGACCTTTAGCTAATCATTGCTCTGATACCACTCTGTCACGCCCCCGATTTAAGCCCCTACATGGAACTCTAAACCGGGGTGTGAAACCCCTGCTTAACAATATAACCTAATTGAACATAAAAATAACACAACTACACAACACCACGAGTCAAACATGCTCGGGAACAACTAACTTAACCACAGCCAAAACATTTCGAGATAACAAAACCAATAGTTACACCATGATGCTATAGACAACAAAATAGAGTTGATGTAACTCTAAACTAACATCCAAAATCGAGTCGGGACACACCCCGAACTACGATACCACGTCCTCACCATTAGTACGAATATATACAACTGTTTAAGTACAACAAAACAACTACCCAAAAGAGTTCCCTGCTATCTTTTGCTAGCTCGCCGCCCTTACACGTTCTCACTAGTCTGGCTGCAATATAAGGAAAACAAAAGGGAAAGAGTGAGTCGAAGACCCAGTAAGCTATAATTAACATGTATCTACATGATACGGTATAAACATAAGATTATGCATGGCTAATCATAATATGAAGTTAATATCAACCCAATCAAACATTTATACCACATGGAGTTCCATGTATCACAACTACTAAGTAACATGTTGTTTAACTGAATTAAACACGTTATAAAAGGATATTGGGCCGTGGTACACCTCCAACATCCCAACCTTATGAACCCTTTACACCATGTTGTTGAAGATGCTCGTGTCTTTTTACGATCTATGTTGTAGTGTGCACTTTTGTTAGTTAGATGCTCGCACAATGCCAATTCCTACAACCTGAGCATTACCAAGACTGCCATCTATCCCCACCTTGCGGGGATGTAGTCAATCCAATGGATGTGGAGGTGGGAATTCCCCCCACGGGTCCAACCCATAACATCGAAACACAACCTCTAACTCAAAAAAGTCAAACTCATATGAAGGTGAAACAAGCAGTCGAGGTCGAGCCAATACACACTACTAGAAAAATGCACATTAGCGACGGAATATTTAGGTAAACTATTGAAATCAAAAGCGGCGAAAATCGTAGCTAAAGTAGCGGGCTTTTAAATTAGACACAGAAATAATTCCGTCGCTAAATTAAGGAATATTCGAAGAATATTCTTCTTTTTTGTCGCTAAAAAGCGTGGCAAAAATGTGGGAACATTAGAGACGGAGCTTCCGTCACTAATACTGGCTCCATCACTAATTAGAGATGGAACTTCCGTGTCTAATGACCGTCTCTAATTAGCGCGGAGCTTCTATCGTTAATAACTATAAATTTCACCACAGTCAACCCCCCTCTCCCCCTTCCCTAGATGCCCTTTCCCCCTCCCTAGACGACCCCCCTTCCCTAGACCCCCCCTTCTCCCAAAACTGCATTCACTCTCCCTATCTCTCCCTTTCCCTCATCTCTGGCTGACTACTCTCTCTCTCTCTCTCTCTCTGTCTTCTCTCTCCTCTATCTATCTCTATCTCTTCTCTGCTGGAACCACCAGCAACCACAGCCACCCCTCTGTCCACCACCTAGCACGGTGAATCTAGCTACTGCCACCACCACCGCCACCACATCCCCTGCCTCCGCATTTGTATTTTGAACAATATTTAGGTTATTTTTTTTGTAATATTTTTAATTAATCTGTATTATGCATATATATATTTTTAATTGATTTATTTGTAAATAATCTGTATTAATATTGTATATATTTTTGTGTATGAAATAATTTGTATTATTTGTAAATAATATGTTTTTTATTTATTTTTAAATAAATTTTATTAAATAATCTGTATTATTTGTAATTTTTGTATATAAATATTTTTATTTTTGTCGTAATTAATATGTTTTAATTTCTAGAAACTTTATGTAATTAATAGTCATTTTTTTATCTTTTTCAAACTTTTTGTAAATAATCTGAATTTAGTGTGTGTACTTTGTCTATGGGGTTTGGATTATCACTAATTAGTGGGGGTTGGAGTATTTGTGATGAATTTTGATGAACTTGTAATTTGTATGTTATTTTATGTTACATACTTCCATAAAATTTTATGTTTTAAAGGATTTAGTTGGGATATTTATGCTATTTTTATGTTAATTGTGATTTAGTTGGGTTATTTATGTTATTTTTGTAATTTGTATGCTAGTTTTATGTTATAAAGGCCTTAGTGTATTAGATTTGCATGTATGCAATTCTCCTTTACTGTATAAGGATGTCGGGTGCCTTAGCATATCCTTAAAAAATAAAATGATCGAAGAATCACGTATGCGAACAATGATGTATTCGGTATTAGATTTGAAAAAAAAAAAAGATGAAAATTCCTTTAAGGCAATTCAGTTGTATTTATTTTCGTAACCCAATAATGAATAATAAAAATAATTAAGTCTCATTATTTTCTTATAACCCATTAACACTAAACACTAAACCATAAACCTAAATACTAAATACTAATTAAATTGTATCCCTAAATTGACGTCTCCCTAAACTTTATTTCTCTATACCCTAAACTATAACTGTAACTAAATCTAAACCCTAATTAACTCTAAACATTAATTAACTCTAAACCCTATGTTAAATACCCTATAAATCCTAAACCTTATGTTAAATACCCTATAAACCCTAAACCCTATGTTAAATACCCTATAAACCCTAAGCTCTATGTTAAATACCCTATAAACCCTAAACCCTATGTTAAATACCCTATAAACCCTAAACCCTAACCCTATACCCTATACCCTATACCCTATACCATATACCCTGTACCCTAAACCCTAAAACTAAACCCTATACCCTATACCATCTACCCAATACCCTATACACTATACCCTATACCATATACCCCCTATACCCTATGCGTAGAAGACTAGAAGGCACATATTTGTGTAAGGGGGCTACCCTTGGCTGGCAGGAAAACTAAATACCTACTTCGGGATACCCATACATATGGATGTATCCCTAAACCCCAAACTTAAAGCCTAAACTTAAACCCTATACCCTAAACCCTAAACCTTAAAAGTTTTGAATTCACAACCTAAAGCATTCTCACAAACTTTAAATATATATATATATATATATATATATATATATATATATAATCAGTTTATTGTTCTATATATGTTAAAAGTAGTTGGGAAGCCATGTTAATGCTATGAAATCCATGGTAATACTTTAATTCAAAGATCTATATATTAGATTTGGGTTAAGTAAGATAATGTGTGGGGGTTAAGTGTAAACACTTAGAATCTCTAGGGGGTGTTAGTGTATATTTTCAATGTTAATTCTCTTTATTATTCTATATATGTTAAAAGTAGTTGGGAAGCCATGTTGATGCTATGAAATCCGTGTTTATTATTCTATCTATGGTAATACTTATGTAAACACTTATAATCTATACTTCTATTTCATTTCTTATTTCTTAGAAATATAAAAATCTATAGTAATACATACTGATTGTAGATGCGTGCACATGGTGATCATGTGCAATTCCTGATGTGTTTGTGAGTACGCACATCAAGCAGGATGGATCCAGTCAGTGGGTTGATCCCGGGGCAGAGGCTGCGTATGTAAGTATTAAAATTATTGTAAACAATTAAATTGATATGACGGTGTTTTAATATTTATCTTTTTTTATGACAGATTGAATACGAGAGACGTATGAGGAACGAGCCTAATAGGAATGAGTGGAAGAAAGTATTATGGGAGGAGATCACCTCCCAAGAACGGGCGAAGAAGGGCGACAGGGTTTACGGGATGGGTGCCCACGGGGGATCCTCACACGTGCTATCTATGGCTTCACGTGCTTCTGGATCGACAGCACAAAGTTCGGCCCAACCAACCGTTGAACAATAGTACATTGTAAGGTTGGAGTGAATTCAGGAAACTCGACACACCCTCACTGAAACCCAACAAACCGTGGCCCAGATGCAGGCCACCATGGAACAATTTTTTTAAAGCCAATCTTGTCCGTCTGGTCAACCATCTCCTGATCATACCCAAACCCGTATCTTATTTGATGACTAAATATTTTTAATTTATGTAGTTTAAACATTTTTAATTTATGTAGCTTAAATAGTTTACATTTATGTAAATAATTTTGTAATTAATTTTTGGTGTGTTTTATTATTTGGAGAGTTTTTATCAATATTATCTATTGAAATCAGGTACAAAAAAATGAAAAATACAAAAAAAAAATTATTTTAGCGATGGAAAATTTTGTTTCTAAAACGACCGTCACTAATTTTTGTACCCCTGTTTCCGTCGCTAATTCTGTCACTAATTAGCGACGGGATATTCCATGGCAAATATTCTATCGCCAATTAGAGACGGGATTTAGACACGGAATACTTCGTCACTAATTAGCGACAGTTACAATTAGTGACGGAATAGAAACAGTATCTAATTTACGTTGCTGATTTAACGACAGTAACAAAAATCGTCGCTAAGTTTCGACGAAATTACCTTCGTCTAAAATTTCGACCATTTTTTCCAACCGACTTGGTCGCTAAATTCCGTCGCTAATATGTATTTAGCGACGGAAACCCTGATTTAGCGACGAAAATTTTCGTTGCTAATACACCTTTTTCCAGTAGTGAACGTGAAGATCCGATATTTTTTCCTTGCATTTTGATAAAGAACATGTTGAAGGTAATCTTTATAAAATTACTTGCAAATATTGTGGCAAATGTTATAAACATGAAGATGGTAATGGATACGGGACACACACGTCGCACATGAACACGAAGCATCCCGACAAAGTTGGAAACTACAAGGATTTACGGCATCATCACAAGGTGGAGGTACATCTTCTCAATTATTTAGATTTAATGAAATTAATTATAGAAAATAAATGGCAAATTTTGTGTGCTCTAGAGGACTACCTTTTAATTTTGCAAATAATAGTGATTGGACCGATTTAACATAATTGACTTTGAATCCCGCCGCTAAAGAAATTCATAGGAATACTCTTACTCGTGATATAAAGAATAGAGTACTTGAATATAAACACAACTTAGAGACGAGTTTTTAAAATTACCGCAAAAAGTTTCAATATGTGTCGATATTTGGAGTGATCATTGGCAAATGCATAATTATATAGAATTACATGTCATTGGATTGATAATACATGGACATTACAAAAATGATTAATTGAATATAGAGAATTTGATACTGCACATAACACTACTAATATTTCTCATAAAATTCTTACAGTTTTACAAGAATATGGTTTAGTTCAAAAAAAAAAAATTCAATTAGATTTGACAATGCTTCAAATAATACTGCTAGTTTACCACAACTCTTTGAAATTTGTCTACCAACAATTGGTGGTAAAAATTTTCATATTAGATGCGTATGTCATATTTTAAATTTGTGTGTGCAAGAAGGTTTAACTGCTTTACGTGATGAAGTACGTCCAACTAGGGAAGTAATTTCTTATTTGGTTAGTCATCCAAATGTAACCAAAAAATGGATTAAATTTTGTACACATAATAAAATTAAACCTAAAAAATTTAGCCTAGATGTTCCAACCCAATGGAATTCCACCTATAAAATGTTAAATCAATCTTATGAATATAGGGAAGCATTGTGCTCATTTTTTTACACAAATAGATTATACCGATAGGTTATTTCCTTATCAATGGGATCTGGTAATAATTTATGTAAAATTTTGAAAACTTTTAAAGATGCTACCGAGCAGGTTATCCGGTTCTTATTATCCTATTTCCATATTAGTTTTAGAACATTGTGCTAAAATTAGTGTTATATTCAAGCATTTTAATGATGATATAACTATAATTGTTCTTATCCCAAAGGTAAAAAACGTTGTAGCTCAAGCTAAAAATATTTTATATGATATATTTTTAAAGAATATTACACTTATGGTGGTGATCAAGCTAATGTTAGTAAAAAATTTAGGTGCTAGTAATAGTGGTAGTGTTGACCCATTAATGTGGGTAGATAATTTTATAAATTTAAGAAGTCAAAAATGTCAATCAGGCGGTTCTAGCAATTATATTGAACTTGATACATATTTAACAACTAGTTTTGAGTATGTAACATCATTTGATATTTTAAAATGGTGGGCGAGAAGGGCCACAAATTATCTTATCGTATCGTTGATTGCAAAGGAGATATAGCTTCTCCCACCTCAACCGTCGCCGTAGAAGAAGCATTTAGTGTGGGAGGATATGTTTTAGATGAAAGAAGGCCAAGGTTGAACGTTGTTAATTTAGATAATCAATTTTTGCTTGGTGATTGGGTGAAGGC
This sequence comes from Platycodon grandiflorus, assembly GCA_016624345.1. Classification (NCBI taxonomy): domain Eukaryota; kingdom Viridiplantae; phylum Streptophyta; class Magnoliopsida; order Asterales; family Campanulaceae; genus Platycodon; species Platycodon grandiflorus. The sequence continues at coordinate 52,638,120 of CM028361.1, read as the reverse complement.
CAAAAAAAGACAACAAGACATGAAAAGCAGTTCCGACGACGACGTCTTTGACGAGGAAACATCAACCGGGAGCGATTGAACTACATCGCTCCATAAGGTAAGTTAATTGTAATTTGTAGATTAGAATCTTTTATTTAAAAATTGTAGATTAGAAAAAAATTATTTATAGATGGTAGATTGTATAGATTAGAATTTTTTATTTATTAAAAAATTTGTAAAATAGGTAAGGATCCTTTAATTGGTTGTCCCCTCCTTGTAATTGTTTATTATGATTAATAAAATTAGTCGGTACCGCCCTGTTTTTTTATCTTTTTATTTTCACTTCCTAAACTTTTATTGTATGTTTTTTTGAGTTCTCAAATTTTTGTTATCATTACAAAACTTTTGCAAAAATATTTTATACTTTGTAATTTTTCATAACTAAAGTTTTTACAATTTCTAATTTATAACTTTTAATAACTAAAGTAATATAGTACTTAAAGTTTTTACAATTTATTGCTTTTGCAATTTTTATACTTTGTAATTTTTCATAACTAAAGTTTTTATAATTTTGAAAATACGGTTCGGTTACGGTTTGTACACACGATTTGGTGGACTGGCAGTTCCAAACCGGAACCGGCGGTTTGAACCGTTTGGGCACCTCTAATGGGTACGAGATGCCAATGAGAAGAGGTTTTGAAGGAGTTACCATGTGTCCAGCAATGTTTCACAAGAGATTAAGTGAGATGTTATAGATTCGGTAGTTGTGGAGCGAATCCATGAGAGAACAAGATGGGCAGCACTGGACCAATAGACGAAGTCGGGGTTAGGAGTCCCATCTCGAAGTTCCAGGGGAGAAGGGAGTGGTTCGGAGGTGACTCAAACGAGTTTGTGGTCTTAAATATACACAGAAATTGAGAACGCCAGAGAAGGTAATTGGCGTCGTTGAGAATGGTGTTTGACATGAGAGATTGTGGGTTGAAATTAAGGGGTAGGGGCGGGTATTTTGTCACAACAACATTGTTGGATACAGAGGATGTGGTATTGGGTGTGAAAGAGAGGAATCATCAGTTATTGACCCTATAGCAGTGGCGAGAGATGGGAGGGACTCTCACAAGAGACGGCTAGGGTTTGGAGACTGGAAGGGGCTCTCACATGAGACGGCTAAGGTTCTGGGGGTGTCCCTATCGTTGGCTTTGATACCATGAAGGAAAAGAAATCCCGACTCAAAGAGGGTGTTGGGCAGTGCCTTTGTATTTATATACATCATAACTTGGTGACCAAGAATTACAAAGTATGGAAGGATTTAGAATACATGGAATCCATTATAAATAAGGAAAAAGAATGAAGAATTCCTAGCCTACCAAATATACAATTGTAACAGAACGTTAGCTATCAATACAAAGGATGATGCAGGTGTAGAATTCGGAAGAAGAGTTTGAGGTGTTAGATATTGGGAAGGAATACTACTTGGTCTAATTCCAATCTAGATTGGGACTATTAACATTTCTTGTTAGATGTCCCATGGATGATCTTTAGGCATTACCTGAATTAAGGACTGAGTTCTTCAATGAAAAGATTCTGATGCGAATCGGGAATGCCTTGGGAAGAGTTGTGAAGGCAGATCGGCAAATTTCAGACTCTTTGAGGGGAAATTTGTTAGGGTAAGCGTGGAAATTGAAGGTCTTCATTTGGTTCGCTTTTTTTGTGGCAGATAAGGCCATAAATCTCAGCAATGTGTAGACAGTAGCTCAGCGATTGGACTTTAGTTTTCATGGAAGAGACCAGGTGTAATGGGAAATCGTGTAATGTATTTTATTTTGGTTTTCTCAAAAATTAAAATTACAACAGAAGAAAGGAGATGAAGCAGAATTAAATTACAATTTACTTAATTGAAGTCGAGGCTTGTGTTGGACACAATCTCCGCAAGACGAAATTGCCCCATACTAGTGCTAACGATTCTTGGAAATCGTCCCTAAGATGCAACGACTTTACAATCAGCGTAGGCAGCACTTCAATACGCAAATTTCGGTGAACTTGATCGATGTTTCAGTACTTCCAAGACTCGAGAAGGAAATATATGCAACAATATGACAATTCTGACTAACAGATAAAATGCTCAGGATTTCGGTGTAAGGAACTGTCGAACCGGGGGGTCTATTTATATATACTGAAGAGTTGTGGTGCCTTTCTGTGAATAGGCACATTTTTTAATCTGACATATCTGGATCGACGGATCACACCTGATCGTGTGAGTACGATCCAGTGGACCGGTTCATACTCTAACTGCAGTGCAACCTCCCCTAACTGCACCCATTCGATCAGTCACGATAACTGCTGAACCGCTTGGACCCTAACCACCCTGAACTGCCCATAATCGCCCGTGGTTGTTCGATTCATCACTGGGTTGAACCTATTCGAGAGTGCACCATACCTGTGTCATCCCTGCTGAGTGAGCCACCCAGCTGGTTGAGCTGGACAAAAGTTTAAGGCTCCTTAGCTCCTAGCGACGATCGAAGTGCAAAGTGCTCCTCTAAAGCGCCCATTGCGACTGCGCGTGCGCTCGGGCTCGGCCTGAGCTCGGATGGTGCTTCGCACCATCCTCGCAGCTGCTTGAGCTAGCCAAAGGCTATCCCAAGAGACATCACCAGGGTGGACCTTGGAGGAGACCTTCATCCTAGAGCGGGCCAATTAATAAAGTGGATTTATTCACCTTTTTTATTCAATGTGGGATATGACTTTTCATATTACTATAACTCTTCATTTACCAATATTAAGTTGCATACTTTAAGCATTAATATCTCATTCACCCAAAATTGGTTTTAAGATAATAAATATATTAACTTAATCTACTAAAAACGTATATTTTATTTTTGCAACTTATTTTCATTTTTAATAAATGGTACCAAACTAGAAACTTGGTCAAATATTGGTCAAACACCAATTATGAAACCAATTTCCAACAATCCCCCACATGAATGAAAATTAATGCATGTTATGTATGTAGACTCACTTGAAAGTTCAGGCGAACCGTTATTGCATCAGGATAGGTAGTTTTTGGCTTTGAACCTTCCTTAGTAAAATACTATCGAATTTACTAGCCGCTTAGTACCACGATGGTTTGAACTAATCGCCTGTATAATGTAAATTGAGACAATAGTACTTACACAATAACAATTCTAACACTTTTTGTTCTCACGTAGTGTCCATTTCGGCCCTGGACCATATCTTAGTTTCATAAGTGTTCTAGTAGAAGCAGTCATTTACTTCTCACTTATATAGGTGATCTCCTATAAAGAGTATCCTGTAATACTCCACTTTTTAGGTATAGGAATCATTAAAGGTTCAACCTAACCTTACCACTGTTGCATGTCTATTTACTTAGATGTTCTAGGAATGAGTTGAAACAGGTTTCCAAGTGTTTCATCTGAACTTTCATAACTTTGTTGTCTCATTGAACCAAGGTTTTGGGATCTTCAATTCTCAAGGTTGAGTTACCGCTATGATTGTTCTTTTGTTGTGGATTTTAAACCCATTCCCCTTAACAAGGTGTACATTTGATCTCGATTGATTCCTTTCGTAAAAGGATCAGCTAGGTTTTCTTTTGATTTTATATATTCAATAGAAATAACTCCATTTGAGATTAATTGTCTAATTGTATTATGTCTATGACGAATGTGTCTAGACTTACCATTATACATGCTGCTCTGTGCCCTACCTATTGCTGATTGACTATCACATTGTATCAGTATAGCAGGCACAGGTTTATTCCAACAAGGAATATCTTCCAAGAAATTTCTAAGCCACTCAGCTTCTTCACCAGCTGTATCTAAAGTAATGAATTCAGATTCCATGGTGGATCGAGCTATACATGTTTGCTTAGACGATTTCTATGACACCGCTCCTCCACCTATTGTAAACACATAACCACTTGTGGATTTGGAGTCTTTCATGTCTGATATCTAATTGGGATCACAGTATCCTTCTAATACTGCAGGATATTTATTATAAAGTATCCCATAATTCAATGTATACTTTAAATATCTAAGTACCCTTGTTAGGGCTTTCCAATGATCTGCGCTGGGATTACTTGTAAACCTGCTTCATTTGCTCACTGAATATGCAATATCAGGAAGTGTACAATTGGTCAAGTACATCAGACTCCCAATTATCCTTGCATACTCTTGTTCAGAAACTGGCTCTCCCCTATTCTTCACTAAGTGTAGACTTAAGTCTACTGGTGTCTTAGCCGGAGGGCTGTCAATGACATTGAATTTTCGAAGAATATTCTCAACAAAATGGGATTGCGACAAGACTATTCCATTAGATGTTCTAAAGATTTTCATCCCTAATATAACATCAGCAAGTCCCATATCTTTCATGTCAAAATGTTTCTTTAACATGTTTTTAGTATTCATGATTAAATCATGAGTACTTCCCATTATTAACATATCATCTACATAAAGACATACAATGACGTAAGCATTGGCTATACTCTTAATGTAGACACACTTGTCACATTCATTAATTTTGAAACCATTTGACAACATCGTTAGGTCAAATTTTTTATGCCAGGTGTTTGTTTTAGTCCATATAATGACTTTACAAGTTTACACACCTTATGCTCTTTTCCAGGGGCAACAAACCCCTCGGGTTGTTCCATATAAATCTCCTCATCTAATTCTCCATTTAAGAAAGTTGTTTTTACGTCCATTTGATGTATCTCAAGGTTATGCAAAGCTGCAATAGCAATGAGAACACGAATGGACGTAATTCTCGTGACAGGAGAATATGTATCGAAGAAGTCATAACCCTCCTTCTATTTAAATTCTTTGGCTACCATCCGGGCTTTGAACTTGTCGATAGATCCATCTATCTTATACTTCCTTTTAAGGATCGATTTGCATCCCAACGGTTTGCATCCTGGAGGGAGATCAACCAACTCCCAAGTATTATTGTGCATTATGGATTCTATTTTACTATTTATAGCTTCTTTCCAGAACGGAGCATCTGGACTGGATAAAGCTTCTTGAACAGTTCTAGGTTCGTTTTCTATCATGTAAGATAGAAAATTAGGACCAACAGATTTAGCAATTCTTCTCCTCTTACTGTGCCTGGGTTCTTCTTCTTCTTGAGATGAACCGTTTGCATTCTATAAGTTCTTTTACTAGAACTTGCTTCTTTCCTTTCACCGCAAGGAAATATATTTTCAAAGAATACCTCATTCCTTGATTCTATCGTCATTCCTTCAGTCATGTCAGAAATTTCTGATTTGTGCACTATAAAACAATATGCACTACTATTGTTTGCGTATCCAATGAAAATGCAGTCAATTGTTTTAGGTCCGATTCTGACTTGTTTAGGCATAGGTATTTCGTCCTTAGCCAGGCACCCCCACACTTTAAGGTATTTATAAGATGGTTGTTGACCATTCCATAACTCATATGGAGTCTTATCTTTACCTTTGTGTGTTAACTTATTAAGAATATAGTTTGTTGATAGAATGGCTTCCCCCCACAAGTTTTGGGGTAAGCCCGAACTTATCAACATCGCATTCATCATCTCTTTAAGAGTGTGATTCTTACGTTCAGCAACTCCATTTGATTGAGGTGAGTACGGGGCCGTCGTTTGATGAATTATGTCAGATTCCCAACATATGTCTTCAAACGGAGCAACATATTCTCCACCTCTATCACTTCAAATCTTTTTAATTTTTAAATTAAGTTGATTCTCAACTTCATTCTTATAAGTTTTAAAAGCTTCTAAAGCTTCATCTTTACTTTTTAAAAGATAAACATAACAATATCTTGTGCAATCGTCAATAAATGTAATGAAATACTTTTTCCCACCTCGAGTTTGTACAAGTTTTAAATCACAAATAACGGTGTGAATTAATTCAAGAGGTGTTCTATTTCTTATTCTGAAACGATGCTTTTGTCATTTTCGCTTCAACGCAAATTTCACACTTGTCATGTGAATCAGTTTTAGATATAGGTATTAAATTTAAATTCACTAAATTCTTAGTTATGTTGAAATTTACGTGTCCTAATCTATCATGCCATAAATTAGAACTATCCAACAAATAAACATAAGAAACATCTTTATTCTTCACCTCAGGGCGGTAAACATTCATTACATTCATTTTGAAGAGTCCTTTATCAAGGTACCCTTTCACAATAAATAGATCATTTTTTGTCAATACAAATTTATCAAACTCAAAAACTAGTCTAAATCCGGTCTTACTCATTAGGGGGCCGGAAACCAGGTTCTTGCGGATGTCTGGGACATGCAGCACATCTACGACGTCAATTCTTTGCACGAGGTCATTTTCAGCACAACCTTCCCAAGTCCTACGACGTTAGAAGTTGAAGAGTTTCCCATAAATAATTTCCTTCCACTTATAGGAGTGTAGAACGAGAAAGCTTCCTTATCGGCACAAATGTGCGGGTAGCTCAGATGTCTATCCACCATTCCTTGGGTTATCTTCCAACCTTGCAATGTTGGCTTCAAACACAACTACACTTAGATCAAGCACATCATTCTCCTCTACACATTGGAATGATTTTGTTTGCCTTTATGTTTGTCCTTTTTCGGAAGTCGACAATCCTTAGCCATGTGATTAGGTTTGCCACAGTTGTAGCAATCTCCTTTGAACTTCTTCGCAGTTCCTTGTTTGGCATTTCCAGAGTGCTTCCTCTTATTACTGGTACTTGATTCAGCAATATGGACTTTAGCCTCCATTCCAACCTTGTTGGACTTTCCTTCAATTTTGCGGTTGCCTTCCTCAATCTGAAGTCGAACTATCAAATCTTCAAGCCTCATTTCTTTTCGTTTGTGCTTGAGGTAGTTCTTAAAGTCTTTCCACATTGGCGACAATTTCTCAATAATAGCAGTCACTTGGAAAGATTCATTTAGTATCATCCCTTCAGGTGCCAAACCGTGAAGTATGATCTAAATCTCTCGCACTTGATGTTCCACTGATTTGGAGTCAACCATCTTATAATCAAGAAATTTGCCAACGACAAATTTCTTTGACCCAGCATCTTCTATTTTGTACTTCTTTTCCAACGAGTTCCATAACTCTTTGGAAGTTTTGATTCCGCAATAAACACTGTAGAGTTCATCTTCCAATCCGTTCAGGATATAATTCTTGCACAGAAAGTCGTTGTGATGCCAAGCATCGGCAACAATACGCTTTTGTGTATCCGTATCATTTTTCTGCAACTGTAGGGGGGTCCTCTTTCAAGAACCTTTGCAGACTAAGAGTTGTGAGGTAGAAGAGCATTTTAAGTTGCCATTGCTTAAAATCCATACCTGTAAACTTGGCCGGTTTCTCACCGTGTGCGGGGTGAGTAGGGGCAGGAGCAGGAGTAGCAGAAGCGGGACTAGCTGTTGTTTCGATTGCCATTTCTAAGAAAACAGAAATTTCGTCTTGCGATTGTAATGTATTTTATTTTGGTTTTCTCGAAAATTAAAATTACAACAGAAAAAAGGAGATGAAACAGAATTAAATTACAATTTACTTAATTGAAGTCGAGGCTTGTGTTGGACACAATCTCCGCAAGACGAAATTGCCCCGTACTAATGCTAACGGTTCTTGGCAATCGTCCCTAAGATGCAACGACTTTTCAATCAGCATAGGCAGCACTTCAATACATCCTCGCAGCTGCTTGAGCTAGCCAAAGGCTAGCCCAAGAGATATCACCAGGGTGGACCTTGGAGGAGACCACTTGAATGCTTCCTCCTAAAGCGGGCCAATTAATAAAGTGTATTTATTTACCTTTTTTATTCAATGTGAGATATGACTTTCCATATTCTCATAACTCTTCATTTACCAATGTTAAGTTGCATACTTTAAGCATTAATATCTCATTCACCCAAAATTAGTTTTGAGATAATAAATATACTAACTTAATCTACTCAAAACGTAGATTTTATTTTTGCAACTTTTTTTTTTTAATAAATGGTACCAAACTAGAAACTTGGTCAAATATTGGTCAAACACCAATTATGAAACCAATTTCCAACAAATCAATGGAACACACGTGAGATCCAAAACTGGCTAATGTGAAGATGGAGGGAGCCAAGCATGTTTAACCCAAGGGTGCAGAGATAAGACAGAGAAAGAAAATGTTGTTAGTATAAAGAGAGAGAAGAGGGGAGTTTTATTAAGAATATATAAAGGGTAGTATAGTAATCTGGTCTTTAAATGGGCCATATTCAGTAAAAACGAGATGATATTTATCAACACTTAAGTAAGAATCATAAACCATAAAATGAACCGCGAAGACGAAGAGAGTTATTTTCTTATTAACTCTAAGCATAATATATACTACAATGGACTAAGACTTAATTATAAATCTTTTGATATTCATAATATGAAATAACTTGTTGCACAAATAGTCCATGCCAGCATTGTAGAAATGAATGTGATCTTAGTAGGCATCCTTCCTTTATCTTTCCTCAACAACATAGCTCCATAAACTGGCAAGCTATTCAAAACCCCAAAACCAGCTAAAACAATTTGCACAAACATTTCCTCCAAGTCTCTTCCCATGAAAATTTGTATAAAACCCGAGATTAATGCGATTAGATTGAGAATTGCAGGGTCGTGAATGGCACGAACATTGGCGATGGAACCCCGAATTCAAAAATTCCTTGATCATATCTCTTGCTTTGTTCTTCATCTTGTACTTTGCTAGTTACATTGAATCCTTGTGAGGTGATGCCCAAGTGTTTGACAGTGTACTCGGTGAGCCCAAACATGTAAGATGAGAGTCCCCTAAATAGCCACATCCTTTGTTCATTCCACCACTTCTCAAAATTACCCCCGAAAGATATGTAGTCAAAGCAATCTTGTCCATAGGCCCCAAGGAATAGGAAAACGTACAAGAAGATCCATGGATCAGTTATCTACGTACAAGAATAAATTTGATTGAGTAATCTTGCTAAAGAAATTCATTAAATCAAGTACTTCGGGATTTATGTATAAGTTGTAGCATGTATCTTTGATTTTAACTCAAAATATTGACGAATAAGTTCAGAATTTTGTGCATACGGATTAATCAAACATGTACAGTTGTGTCGAATCCAACTCATAATAAAAAGGACACATGGAGAGAGAGAGAGAGAGATGCGAGTACAAACCTTGGGGAAGATGGAGACTCCATTGAGAAGAGCTATCTGAGGGAGGGAGGAATATATGTTGATAGGAATGGACCAAAGGGCCCAAAAAGCAACGTGTGAATAACAAAGGCCCATGAGAAGGCCGATAAATCTCGTCCCAAATGTTAGTGGACTGTATTTTGAAAAGGCAACCTCAAGAAGGCCGATAGCCCATCTTTTGTTTTGGCTCAGTGTGTCGATAAGTGTGATCGGGACATCGCCCAAAAATGCCGGTCTACTCGGATGACAAAATACAGATTTCCAACCTTCACACTGGAGCCGAAAACCCGTATAATAGTCCTCAACTAGTGATCCATATCTAAAGCCCAACTGTAAATTTTGATTGGACTAGTTGGTTAGAAAAAGGCCAATGGCCCATATTAAAGATAAATCCATAATATACCCTAACAAAATATCAGGGCCTTACATTGAATAATTAAAACTAATTTGGCAACAAAAATGAAAATTACAATAATAGAATTGAAAAATATAGTTACCTTGGAACCCCAGTTGGTATCATTCTCATAGTTGCATCCGGCTACATGGTGAGCTAAAGCTAAAATAGATTGGTCCTTGATGGGCTTCTCAACGACATGGTTCGGGTTGAGTTCCCTGATTTCCGGCGATACCATCAACGATGGACCACCAAAGAAAACTCGGCGAAGGAAAAAACACCCGCTCCCGACATAATTAGGACCTGCTAGCCCATCCAGTCCCACCGGATGGACTATGAAGAGGCGTTTGATTTCGCCTCCATAGATGTCAGTTTTGTTTAGCCCGTGATAGCGTTGAGGAAACTGAATGTATCCTAGATTGGGATGGAAAGATGGATCAGAAAAGTAACATAGCATGTGATAAGGTGTTTGGGGATCGTTTGAGTACATGTCGCAATCTTGAGTGAGGATTATTGGTGCATTTGTCATAATAGCTGATACTCGAAGCTTCAAGGAAAAAAACAGTTAAAAATTAGAGTAAGGAAATAAAGAAAACATAAACTCCACTTTATAACACAATTATCTTTAGCAGGCAACGTTTTTTTTTGGATGCACAAAGAAAAATGAATTAATGAAGGTTGCATATGATTTGAGCTTACAAAGTGAAAATAAATTGATGTTCAGAGTCAATTAGACCTACTAAGCATATAATAAAATGCGAAACGACACAATTTTGCTAACGCATGTAGTTTACTGGATACGCAAATGATCACACTTGAGGCTTGATCACATCAAAGATTGTATACCCAACCTCAGTGGTGCCGGATGAAGTATGCCAAAAAAATGTTAAAGCCCATTTGCGACGGTGACATGAACATCACCAAAAATGATAGCTTACAATTAAGTAGGGTCACGTGACCTCACTCCAATACACATAGATTCGCCACCGCCAGTGGTGGTAAATACGAGGTTGCACGTTACATAGATCTGCCACCGCCAGTGGTGGTAAATACGAGGTTACACGTTAGGACGTTTTAGTTCAATTTTAATCCACCACTCTTTCGCGATAGTCTATACTCTATCCGTTCCTAAATTGTTGTCTTACTTTTATTTTTTGCCATTCTCAAAATAATTGTCTTGTTTGAAAGTTTTCTTTTCTAGGACAACACTTTTAACAATTTACCCTTACTTTTTCTTCCTACTTTTATTATGAGCCACATGCACATGAACATTAAAAAAACTACGCACTATATAAATATTAATAATTAAGTTAATTATTTTTTATTAATCTATGTGTCGGGCCAAATAAGAAAATAATTTAGGGAGGAGGGAGTATTAATCGGTGGTAGGGTTGTTATTACAACGTCATTAAAGATGAATATAGGCCTACTAATATGGTGACATGATGTTTGAATCACACACACACACACACACAACTTGCTCAAGAGGTGGGCTTTCTTACCAGTGCATTTAAGGCACCAGCCTTGAAGTAGTGTTGGGCCGTCCTGCTTTTCTCTCTAGATACATATACCAGATTGGGCATTGGGTGACCCAGTGTATCCTTTTCCTCTTCGCTGTTCAACAAAACCTTTTTGCAGCAGAAATATTAATTAAAGAAAATAAGAAGAAAAAAATTGGATTTAATTGTAAATGTATGTATATATATATATATATATATATATATATATATTGTTAGTTAGAGAGGGACTATACCAATTAATATATATTTTTTCTTATTTTTAGTTGGACAAATACCATATCAACAACATTTTCACCTTAAAGATACAGTTCATGTTTAAATTACTCTGCCACATTAATTTGTATTTCTGATTTATTATCACTAAGAGTAAAAAAGAGTAGTTCTAATTAAAACTAAAGTAAAGGTCTTTAACAAATTAATGAGATTCAAGCAAGCAGCTCTCTTCCCAAACAAAATGCAAATTTGGAAACCTAAAAACTATGATTTTCTTGCTCACATTTATAATTAAGGAATCCTTTTCTTCATATATTCTACAATAAGAAAGAAGAAAAAATTAACAGGAACTATATTTTTAGTGAGAAGTTCAAAAAAGAAAAGAAAAAATGCCTTTCTCGACATTTTTAATAAGTGAGACCTTAAAATTACAATTTATTTTATTATTGGATCAACATCAAAAAAAAAAAAAAAGTTAAACATTAAAGTCTATTAATCTTAGATGTGAGGAATTTGTAATACCCCATCCCACATCAGTTAGATGTGAGGAATTTGTTTGTGTTATAAAGTAACCATCACTATCACTAGACACAAATATTATTCATAGACTTTTGGGTGGATGGGCGTGCTAGGCACCAACATTTTTCATGAACTTTATTTTTTACCTGAATAACAGGGGGATGGTGTTGACGGGAGAATCCTTGAATCCATTGGTGAAAAGCTTGTCGCTCTTGTTCGTTGGTGATGTAGTCGTCACTTACTTTACCTCTCTCAACCACATCCTCTACCCTAATTTTCATGCTTTCGTACATCCTCTGCAACAACACCTCATTAACATTAATTAATACCCACCATGCATGCATATACAAGATAATACCAACTCATTTTAAATATTGATAGTATTTATAATATTTGAATCAATGAGATTGAAATTTTATTATTCAAAAATAATACATGTACGTTAAAAATTATTTGATATTGTCTTGGATTGACTTTCTAATAATATTGTAAGAGAGAAGAGTGAATTAGGACTATAAACGAAGGGCTAATGCAATATTGCAAATCTAACAAATCTTTAGTTTAAAACATAAAACTTAACATTTCTAATGTCACAATGGAGCTTTCATTTGAATGAAAACTTATCTTTCATTTCAATTTGGTTATTCAATTTTTGTAATTAAAGTTAAATTTTGGTATTTTTGGATATAAAATTTATTTTTAGGACTTTTTAAATTTTAATTTTTTTAGTGATTCTGGTAAATTTTCCTATATTTTGTATAAAAAAACAATTTAAGAACATTCTCAAACACTTCTAATTTCATACCAAATTTTCTCCTCTTATTTTCACCATATAATTTTTGAGCAAATCATTCCAATTTCACACGTCAGTCAATTGTATATTCTAAATTTAGACAAAAGAGGATAAGATTGGAAATGGTGGCAGAATTGACCAGAAATCGATTGCTTTGTATGCATGCAGTGAGCAACAACGAAAGATAATGACTGGAAAATTGAGACAAAAAACTTCCACGATATTTCTAGTAAATATATATATATATATATATATATATATATATATATATAATACTACCGTTATACTCTATATTGTTTCGATAGGGACGGAAAGCATGTGGGCAGAAAATAGTCCAAATTCAGTATGGGTCTGCCACCCTAATAATTCGGAAAATAAGTATTCCTAGAAAATGACGTGTACCAATAATAATATTTAATTAGGAGGTTTTGTTCAAAAAATAATACAGTATTTAATTAGGAGGTTTTGTTCATTTTTATACTTTTTAATTTCTTAATAAAACCAATCTATCTTTCATTTTTCAGTTAGTATTTCCTAAAACAATGTTTACTTTCTAATTTTTTTATGATATTATATTTTTATAATTTTATTCTTAATTTACTTTCTACTTTAGTTGATGGGTTTCAAGCTTCACGTGAGAATCATATAAAAATACTTAACATCATAATATTTATAATACTCCTACTTCGTTAGTTTCAAAATAAGTGTCAGTTTACATTATTACACACGTAATAAACATCATAATATTTCTAATACTCCTAATTCGTTAGTTTCAAAATAGTGTCAGTTTAGACGATTGCACACATAATAAGAAACTGTGTAGGTCAACGAAAGAAATATATTCATTTAGTTTTTATTTTTTTTAATTTGTATGCTGAATCAAACAAGTCACTTTTGTAAAAATGAAAAAAGTACGGCCTAAGAAATTGTTTCATCTTAAAAATGGAAGCAACAAATTACCATTTGTTGTTTCAATTATTTTCAATACATAAGATGATATTCCATCCACGTCTCAAAGTAGCAATATATGAACCAGAAACCATACCTTAATCTTCTCATTCTCAGGAGATCGAACATAGTTTGATCGGAAAAACACATCGGGGCATCGATCCATTACATTATTTTCCCTACAAAAGGGTAACCAGTGTTTTCCAAATTTAGCAGCCTCCATGAAAGCGAAGAGTGTTAGCTGAGAGCCTCCATCGTCTGATACATAGACCGAAATCTTTTCAGTCGGATAATCATAGGCCATAAGCGATAATGCCGTGTTCACGACATTCATTGGTGGCTCCTTGTATGGATCGGCAGTACATATAAATATATCAATGGCCGGAAAATCTTTTCTCTTCAAGACTTTCTCAAGATTTTCCGGGAATGCTTGCCGGAGGACCGGGCGCGTCCGGTATGCCGTCGTGGTGGCCCACATAAACCCTAGGATAAGATCAGCTATTAACATGGAAGTGGAAATGGAAAGGGAGAGAAAAGTGTTGGAATGGAGGATTGTGTTTGCATGGTGATAGAGGAGAGCTAAGATAGCACATGAGTAGACTAATGCAAATAAACGGTTTAAGGCCATGTTTGGCACAAACCTAAAAGTGTTAAGAGGGACCTTGTTGGGGAATTTGGCCTCCATTTCAATTATTTTGTTTTGGCTTTATCAGAAAGTGCAGGGAGCGGCTTACTATTTATAGGGCCATGAGGAGAAGTTATTTGTCTTTTCCATTAGATATTTATTTTTAGGGTTAAATGCACCTGTGGTCACTGTGCTTTATAACTTTCTACCATTAATTTCTGATTTTAAAAAGTAAAAAATTGGGTCTAAAATACGCTGTTTTTGTTTGCCGTGGTCCTTCCGTTAACGGTCGTTAGAATTTCGACCGTTAACTCACCATGTAATGTGAACATGAGTTTTTTGAGGGCAAATTGGTACTTATCTGGAGCTCCCGTAGTAATTTGGTGTAAGTCTCTCATTCAATACTGCTTGTGCAAGTTAGAAATCAAACATATAAAGTTGGACCCAAGATTGAAGAAAATTTGTTCTAAGAATCCAGTCAGTTTTCTAGAATAATGAGTGTCCTTGGGCTTGTGCCGGTGATTTGGCTCAGTTTTGACTAGCAAGACTTGGACCCTGCCGTTCCTTTTTTACCCCCTCAAATCAACAATGGAATATACAGGGACGGATCCAGGATTTTAACACCATGTGGGTTTAATATTTAAGAAATATTGTAAATAGTAATAATCGTATAAAATAATTTCATTTATCGAAAAAAGAAGTTACATATAGTTGGTGGCTTAATGAGCCTTACCCATTAAACACCAAAAAAATTACATTTTGAAATATTGTAAAGATAACGATTAAAGAGTTAAATTAAATGTCAACATTTTGGGACTAAAATGTGTACAAAAAATAAAAATCTAAAAATAGTTGCTACGAATTTAGCATGCAAATATATCATATTTTTTCGTATAATCAAACTATCAAAGCCTAGAAACTTAAAGAGTTAAACTACAAGAGTTTAAAAGTATGCCGAGTGAAGAAGAGATCGGAGATGTAAATATTTGTTGTCTCTTTTGGTAATTTGGTACTGCAAGATTTTTTGGAGACTTAATAATTAATAGAGAGAGAGTGGATGGAGAGTGAGGGAGTTGATGTATAGTTTGTGTTACATAAATAATATATATATATATATATATATATATATATAAAGAGAGAGAGAGAGAGAGAGAGAGAGAGAGAGAGAGAGAGATTTAAGTTTCAGTTAGGGATACATCATACATGTGTGAGTGTATATAATGCCACTGCTTAAAGAGTTGGGTAAACTACAAATGGTCCCTATACTTTTGAGTTTTTTGCGATTGATCTCTGTACTAAAATTTAAAAAATTAAATCTCTGTACTTTTCAGTTTTTGCAATTGGTCCTTCGTCCAATATCATTAATTTTTTGTTAAATACGTACATGTTCCTCTCACCTATTTTTTGTCGAGGGTAAATTTGTCCATGCATTTTTTTCTTTTAAATAGACAAAAATACCCTTAATATTTTTATTTTTAAAACTATAAGAGTATATTATAGTAATTAGCTAAATCAACTTTATAAACCCTTTTCTTCCTCCAATCCCTCTCCTAAATCAAACCCTAAATTCTCTGCAACTTCTCTTTCTACCAAAGCCGAAGTTTATCCCCTCTCCTCCAGCCCAAATTTACCTCTCTAATAATTTCCTTCTCTCTTATCCTCACAACCCTCCACCCCCATCCTCCACCACTTCAACACCTCCACTTCCATTCTCCGCCACCACCTTCATTCTCCACCACCATAACCCCACCATTCAACCCTCACCAAAAGCAAGAAGCAATCCCCACCAATTTTCATAAATGTAATTTTAGTTTATCAAATTTAAAAGCACCTCTCGTCGCAACAATGGAGGGGGAGAAGAGATGAGAGAGGGAAAACATCAGCTCCATAAACCCACCTCCACAAATCTCATCTAAAATTGCAATTCACTGCCATTGTCCCACCACCACTAGGTTTTAATTTTTGAAGTGATTTTTAATTTCAATCTGGGTTTAATTTTTTATTTCACAATTTTTTTATACTTCATTATTGTAATGAAAATGGGACTAACCTTGAGAGCGGACTCCCAGCGATTCGTTCGAATAGCGTCGTCAAGAGCATCCAAAACGGCTTTTGCCCATAAGCAGTTGTGTTTTTTGGAGTTGACTTTCCTCTCAATTGCTTCAATGGCTGCCTCTGTTCTCAGAATTTGTGACAATTTCTTCTGGGTTGACCTCTCAAGACAACCATAGAACGAGTTCTGTGAGCTCTTCTTCGCTGCATGCTTTAATTAATGGTAATTTTGTTGTTGATCTATTGAGAACTTTCACTGAACGATTGGTGGTGGTGGTGTATCACTAAGCATGAGGAAGATGAGCAGCAGTAATGGTGGATGAAGAAGGGATGACAAAGACCTTGTAATTTTAGGCATAAAATGACCATTTTTTCCTTGCTAAGAGCCACGTGATGAACATGTGATCAAAATTAACGGAAAAAAATGGATTGAAATAGATGGAAGGACCAATCCCAAAAAAGGATTAGTCCAAGGACCATTTAGGTCACGAAAGGACCAATCGCAAAATACCCGAAAAAAATACAGGGACCATTTGTGGAGTTTGCCCTTAAGAGTTCAGTGTGGTATAATTCTTTTTTGGTGGTTTTCCTCGTGCTTGAGGTTGGCTATTGCTCATTTTGGTGTTTCGAGCTGGAGTGAGTGATCTGATGGAAGTGACATTTGGGTATAAAGCCTTCTCTCTCTCTCTCTCACGTGTAATTTTTAACCCACCCTCTCGAATCTACCCCTTATTTTAAATAGCCCCACCACCGCCGCACCCTAATTCGATCCCTCTTCATTGGCATCGTCGAAGAAATGGACCAAATCAAGAATCTGGGTTACGCTCAGGACGGCGGTTTCGACATGACAATCCTCACCAAAACCATCCTCGGCGGCGTCAACCTCGGTGAAAGCATCGCTGCCAAGGTTAAGGTTAAGACATTGCTGGAGGTTTTGAGATATATTGACCTTGTTCTTGAGATCTGAATCAGTCACCGCCAATTCAATTGTCGTCGGATGTGTAGCCGCCCACCCAACACCAAACCACCATCCAAAGCAAACAGCTTGAATCTTTCTTTAATGGCGGCTTCATCTTGATCTGGGTTTCGATTTTTGAATTAGTTTGCTTTTTTGATCAGTATTCAACAACCCTAGCTATATTGGTCAATGAAATAAAGGTTGACTATAAAAGAGAGAGGAAGAGAGAGATAGAGAGAGAGAGAGAGTGTGTGTGTGTGTGTGTGTGTACGTGCGTGCGTGTGTGTGTGTATGTGTTCTGTTTCTTTGTTGTGTAGAGAGAGAGATGAGAGAGAATAAATATTTAAAAATTAATATTTGAAGTTACTTTTTTGCCCTTAAAGAGATCGGCCATTTGAACCTCCTTCACCATCCCACTTCAAATAACCTTACACGACCAACCTTTTGATAATCCTCCTGAATCCACTCGTAACCTACCTCAGCAAACCACCAATACATCAGTTGATCTGCCTCAAGAAGTTAGAGAGGCTAGACACCATCCAATTGAGAATATTATTGGTGACCTATTTTGCTAGTCGAACCAGGAGCGTTCAAGAAATGAGTGTCTCTACTCAATGGCCTTCATCTCAACGGCTGAACCAAAGAAGGTTGATGAGGCCCTCGATGATCTAAGCGGGTAGAAACAATGCGGAGGAGCTGAATCAATTTAAACATTGTCAAGTATGGAGCCTAGTTCCTAAACCCACTAATCAACAAGTAATTGGAACCAAATGGGTGTTTAGGAACAAGATGGATGAAAAGGAAATGTCACCAAGAACAAAGCTAGGTTGGTGGCCCAAGGCTATAGAAAGGAGGAGGAATTGATTACGACGAAACATTTGCTCATGTTGCAAGACTTGAAGTCATCGACTTTTTCTAGCCTATGCATCTTACAAAGACTTCAAGGTCTATCAAATGGATGTGAAGAGTGCGTTCCTAAATGGTGATTTACAAGAGCAAGTATACGTAGAGCAACCCCCTGGTTTTCTTGTTCATACACATAGAGACTATGTATACAAGTTAAAGAAAGCTCTCTACGGCCTCAAACAAGCACCAAGAGCTTTGTACGAAATCCTATCTAAATTTCTTTTGGAAAAGGTTTCGAAGAGGTAAAATCGATACAACTCTCTTCATAATGAAATATAAAGGTATTAAATTATTAGCTCAAATTTATGTCGATGATATTATTTTTGGATCTACTAATGACATCTTATGTAAGGGATTTGAGAAGTTGATGAAGAGTAAGTTCGAGATGTGTATGATGGGTGAGCTAACATACTTTACGGGCTTACAAATCAAGCAAACAACGAAAGAATCTTCATTAGTCAAGCCAAGTATACCAAGGAGCGATCAAGAAGTTCAAACTTCAAGATGCTAAGTCATATGATACTCCTATGGCTACTACTTGTCATCCGGACAAAGATGAGAAAGGTAAATCGTCGACATGGTGAATATAGAGGTATGATTGGTTCTTTGTTATATCTAACCGCTTCTAGGCCGGATATTATATTTGTTGTGTGTGTTTGTGCTTGTTTTCAAGAATATCCCAAGGAATCACATCAAACGGCAATCAAGAGAATTATTAGATATATCATCGACCTTTGAAAAACTTGGTATCTGGTATCCCAAAGATTCTTCTTTTAATTTAATTAGATATTCAGATGCTGACTTTGCAGCCTGTAAAGTAGACAGGAAGAGTAACAGTGGTACTTGCCAATTTTTAGGTAAAAATATCTTGGGCTAATGTGAGCACCCCAATCCACAGATCGTTCCTGGGTCTTTTCGCTCTGGACTCCAGAAAATGAAAATGTAATAATAAATGTGAATAGCACATTTATATTAAATTACAAAGTCGCCACCCTCGTTTATATAGAAAACGAGAGAAAAGCTGATATTATGGGTTCGAGGCTAAGTTAAGAGTTGGGAAGGTTTTATGCACACAACTCACTCTTTCGGTCTCTTATGATTGCATGCTCGAGTTTATATGCTACGAGTTCATTATATTATGTGACTAGAAATAAAGTGTATACATATTTTATTTATTACAAAATAAACACAATAAATATAATATATACTTATATTTAATGGAAATAACTAAAATAAAATTTTAGTTTAATTACATATTTATATATATAGATACACATATAATATCAACTATATAAATAAAAATGAATATTTCGATATTTGAATTTAATGAATATGATACATGTATTTACATATCAAATGTACGAAATAAATATATACTCATTTACAATTCATCTAGCATATTTACATATTTGAAATGGATAAATAAACTAACGATCGAAAAGGTGAAGAGCCCCCGGAAAATCGGCCCTAGATCCAAGCCCAAGTCCTAGTATGGGCGAGGCCCATAACAGTGCGACAGATGTACATTGACGAGCGGCCTTGGCATTGCCCGGGAGACATGCACGTGCCCACATGGGCCGGATGCGGCGGCGGGATAAGCCTCCTCGTCCTCCCCTTGAGTAACATGAGGAAGTGGCCACTGGCGGAATACCGTCGATTGGACGTGCCCGACGGTTCGCCCACTACACCAGTATTTACGCCCAATACGCTGGCATTCATGGCCACTACTTGGCGGTTGTGACTGTTACAATCCCCGGAATAATAAGCATCTAATGTTGACCCTATAAAAGCTTGGGACCAAATCCAAGCCGAGGTACGCACACTTATACTAGCAAATACACTCTACCCGTTTGTGATCTGAGTTAGACACTTACTCTCACACCGGAGTGCCTTTTGTTAGGTCCATGAAGATGTGCTCAGAATATAGGCTAGAGGGGGGGGGTGAATAGCCTATATGACCTTTATTAAAAATTTCATCCAATTTTAAAGTTTATGTTGAGAAACATGGATGAAATGATTAACATGAATAGGTCATCTTCCTTGTTTAAGCAACACAGCCGATATAGTAGAATCAGCTGATATGCATCAGCAGACTTGAAGGATAGCTGATAGGGAGATATTGTTATACTTAGCTGGTATAGAAGAATTGAAGCAGTGGAAAAATGAACAGCATAAGTATAGCAGACAAGATTAAAGCAACTATAAGCAAATAGGTGCAAGTTTATCATAACAGCCAACTAAAATTTTGTATTAGATGCATCAATTACTTTCCACAACTAGATTGCACAAGATACATACTTTATTTTACAGGAAAGATAAGTAAAGGCTGAGTGTAACAAAATATGATTTATTATTAAAATTCAGCAGAGATTTGCTCATAGACAAACATGCTTAGTACATCAACCAAGACTCTCTAACCTAGCAATCTCTTAGGAAAGAAAAAGGAGAGATTAAGAAAGCGAAATCAAATCTATCGAAAATACATTGGAAGATGTAGTCAATATTTATTGAGTTGTCTTCTGTAGTATCAACTCGATAGATTTGTTGTGAGAAAGAAAATATTAGGCGTTGTTCAAATAACAAGTATTTGAACAAGCGAGTGCTAAGCACTCGACCAAGAGTGATGACAATTCATTACACAATCGACAGCCCTTATAATGTAGTATAAGTCTGCCGATATGAATTCAATATGGATTATTATGCTCTGGTTCTTCATCGAAAATCTTCAAGCTTGATCAGTCTTCAACGACTTGCAGGATGCTTGGTCTCTAGCTGTGGATTTGAAGTGTAGCTATTGAAGAGCGAGTCTTTTGAAGGAAGAAAGAACTCAAATCAAGAACAAAGTTCTTGATCATGCAAAGCTTTTTCGCCTTATGAATTTCTGTTTTCTCTCCCACAAAGTGTTTGTTCTTACACTTGTGTTTTTCTCACTTTTAGTGTGGTTATAGATTGGAAGCACTTAGATCAACATCTACCATTTGCACACCACCCTTGAATGAGGAGTGAGAGGTTTCTTTTATAGGTGGAGAAGATAAAGAGTTGTTGAAGCTTGGATGAGTTTTTGCCCATTGGAGATCTGGATCATTAATGCATCGAGTGAATTGTTCAAGCATTGGGCAAGGACCTTCCGTTTAAGCTTTGTCCTAAAGTCGTCCGTGATTCGGGCTAGATGAAAGAGACTTGACGATCAGGTGCAGGGTGTAGCACGCGTGTTTGGCCTTTTATGATAAGTAGGCCATAAAGATGGTTTTGAAAGGAGCATATCTTGCTAGAGGATGTAAGCGTATTGACATAATTTGAGCAAGACAGTATTTTGAATCATCATTTTTTAAAAGAAACTAAAAGGTGCTAATTTGAACTTCTTCCCCTGATATAAAGGTCTTATAGCAGTTTTGAGACCAATATTATGATATAAAGATTTGATAGAGATGGCTTCTCAAAACTTTTTTTTTAGAGAAACAGGGACGACACCCTGCTAAATTTTATTAAATAAAAAAAGAAATACAAACTTGAGGGGGACAACCAGCCTGGCCTTTATAACTGGGAAGACAAAGGAGCCTGACCTCGAAAAGGGAGATACAACCAAAAGAAAGAAACAAACCCCTACCTAGGAAATACGAACTCGAGAAATCCCTTGAGCGTCCATTAGGAGATCACCTCTAATAGAATTTGGGAGATGAGAAAAGGTGGAAAAAGAGGCATCCAATTCAGAATCCATTGCAAGGTTTGCAAGGCCATCAGCCACAGAGTTCGCTTCTCGGAAGCAATGACGGAATAAATAGTTTCTCAATACTTAATTGAATTGATTAAGCATTTAATAGAGATGTCCCTCTCTTGTTTAGAATTTTTGAGTTGCTTATAAATCAGGGATTTAAAAGTGGCTTTATGAAGTTGATCAGCAGGAATTTGACCTCTTTCTTAATGATTTGTTTTATCTCCTTGGTTTGATTTCCTGAATGTATATGTCATACATCTCCTCCTTAATGGTCACAAGTATGGATGAATATTCATAAGCAGGGGTTAATGTATAGGTAGTAATGAAAGTAATAGAACCTTTTGAACATCTGATATCAATAATTAATAGAACCTTTGAAAAGCTTATAGCAGAGCAGAAAAAATTGACTTTTGAAGGTTTTGTTTCTTTCTTATAGAGAGATTTTATAAGAAAGTAGTTTGAATACCAGCTTTGTTTGAAAAGATAAGAAATTTAGAAGATGATGTTATTGAAGTCTTTTTATAGAGATTGATATCAGACAAGTCACAAAGACTTAATCGGTGATCAAGTCACAAAACCTTAATTAGACAATGGCTATGTCCTTCTTAATGTATAAGGTATACATCTTAGAATGTATATGTCGAGTTATTCTCCTCCTTAATGGTCACAAGCATATATATCATAGGATATATATGTTACTCTCCACATAGATTTCCGGTGTTAAAGTAGTACTTGCTCTCCTTTTACTATAGCAAGTATTGTATATCACAAAGGAAGGGTAGAGTTGAAGTACACAAACGGGGTTAATGAATTGATATCATATCTTAAGGAATGTCCTTTTGAGTGTGTCAAGATGTATTACGTATCATAGCTTAAGAATTGTATCATAGCTTAAGGAATGTCCTTTTGAAGGTGTTGTTTCATTTCTTGTAAAGAGATTTTACAAGATCGTACTTTGAAGATTAGCTATGTTATAGTGCACAACCATAATGATCTTTGTTGCTTATTGTTACAACGCTTATTCAGACTTCTTCTCAAGATATTTTATGTAGATATTTCTTATAGGCTGTCTAGAGTGTGTCTCCTTTTTGAATGTATAAGATATTCATTTTTAGAGGATATGAGTCATATGCATGAGTTTCTCTTTAAGGATCATATTATGTAGCTTTTCCTTAATGTATAAGACATACATCTTAGAATGTTAAAAATTATTAGTTAAAGTATTCTCTTCCTATTTGTCAAAGTATTCTCCTCCTTAATGAGTGTGTCAAGATGTATAACCTTTTGTTAAAGTATTCTAAGTCAAAGTAACTAATTGATTATTAGAATGTATCAATTACTATCTTTCTTTGAATGTATAAGGTATAAATTTCAGAATGTTTATGAAGATCAAAGTAAAACATTGATGTATTAGGACACCTATCGAATATAATTCTCCTCCTTAATGTTTCCATCTTTGTATTCTCCTCCGTATTTAAAGTGTCATATAGGTCGAAATGTATGAGGCATACATTTCAGAATGTCTATGTTTAAGTGCTTGTGTATATGTTCACGGAGACATGTGTATGGTCACAAGTACTTAAATTCAAATGTCTAAGTATTAAATGTATATGTCTAAGTATTTTCTTCCTAAACAATATATAAAGATTGCAATACTCTCTTCCTTCTTGGGCAAGGGAACAGGTAAAAGAATAGAAAAATGCGCATAAGAAAGATAACAGAGGTGAAATATAAGCGAATATATTACATAGAGACCATGAAGATATAAGAGATCTTGTTTTAACAAAAATATCAACAAAAGAAGTGCAGCATTAAAATAGAACATGTTGAGAATGGCAAGTCCCTTATTCTAAGAGTTGGGAATGTCTTGAATAGTTATGGAGTCTAGTGCAGAATTTTCGCCCATAAATGGATGCTCCTCTTGAATGGGTAATTGATCGAATCGAATGGTTGAGGGAGAGGAGGAAGAAGCGAGAGGAAGATTCGGACTCGGCGGTTGATGTAGCATTCTAGTGGGAATCCAGGCAATGAAATTAGAAACATTGTTCTGGGATCTTGACGTCGATTCCTACGTCGTCGACTGATTCTAGGAGTTCTTTGAATCGTTTGAGGTGGAGGTGCCAAGACATTCATCATCCGTAATCTCCATTCAGTGTGAGGAATAGGACGAGATGCTGGCTCAGTGGAGTTTATGTTCCTCATGGTTTTGAAAGAAGAATTCAAAATAGTAGAAAAACTTTGAAGTAGAACAGAGTGAGAATTAATAGAAACAAGTCATTAATCTTAATGAGCATGTCTTTAAAACATCTGAGAATTTGAATGGACTCCTTGGGTGAAGAGATTTGATAAGACACAAATGTGGCTTAAGAGTATAAATTTAATGAAGTTGCGGTGATGTGATGTTATAAATAGCGGTAATGACATTATAGCATTAGTATGTGTACATTAAAAATGACAAAGATGTAGGCAAAATGAAATGATGATATCGGCGAGTAAAATGATGATATCGGCAGTGAAATGATGATATCAGTGAAATAATGATATCGGCATAGTGAAATGATGATATCGGCAGAGTGAAATAATGATATCGGCAGAGTGAAATAGTGTTGTTCTGAAGAT
Source organism: Platycodon grandiflorus (assembly GCA_016624345.1). Lineage (NCBI taxonomy): Eukaryota > Viridiplantae > Streptophyta > Magnoliopsida > Asterales > Campanulaceae > Platycodon > Platycodon grandiflorus. The sequence goes on along the minus strand of CM028361.1, from coordinate 52,613,714 downwards.
GGTCTAATGAGGAGGAATTGATGTCAAGCAATAGGAGAACAAAATCAGCAGAAATGAATTGATACCTATTGTTGATAAGTAAGATATCAATTGTTAGCAAGAAATGAGATTTCTTGATGAGTTGATTTGGTGTGATCGCAGAATGAACACACTAGATACGATGAAACACTTTTGACATATATCGCGAGTTATGGAAGTGATTGATTTTGAGGCTGGCGTAATGTGTCCAGTGATTAGTTAGAAGATAGATAAGTACTTTGGTGGTCATGACATTAATCAGCGAGTAGGGGCTTTCTTGAACTATTCGTTCATGTCTTGACCGAATCTTCCAACAAGGAGAATGAGACATCATATATGACGGTAGGGGGTTATATCATCTGCTCATTCTTGAAGAAATACTATAATTGAAAACAATAATATTTTCGGGAATCTAAGAATATTTAACTATCTTTTGAGTAAAGACAAGTTCTTTTAACAAAACCAATTCTTTCTTTCATCAAGTTTTCATATGATAAAATATAACAAGATGATTTGAATTCACTTGTCTTGATTAGTTGATAATCAAGATGATACCAATTGTTATGTGTGTAGAGATGTATACATATATCAATTGTTATTGCTCACGAATTATCTTTGGATATGGATAATTGAGAGTTTTTTTAATATCATTATGAAATCAACTAACCTTGCCTTCTATTCGCAATCTCAATGGTTAAACAATGTCAAGTAGTTGTCTTTTGAAATGAACACTAGTAGTTATAGTGTTAAAGAAGTAGAACGACCTTGAATTTTATGAAGCGCTTGAGATTTTGAATTTAAATCACATACGTGTTTCCATATACGGTTATCTCATTATTGAAAAATAGAATTCTCACCATCTTTTCTTTCATACATCGACAACCTTTGTTTATAATAGATGTACTACGACTGGTAATTAAATAAAATTTGAGATTGAGTAAATAGTTCTGACTTTAAAGGGTAGATATAGACATGAAAGGTCATCCTTTAAATTGTTTGTAGTCGACTATTATAACTTAGATCGGCAAACTTAGATTTTGATCAAGGTGAGTTGATCAATCTCGAAAGGCAATTATCCAAGTGATTGAAAGTATGTGGTATACAAAGAAAATGGATAGTTACTCAATATAGCAAATTTTCATAGATAAGTTTGCCGATGGGTTCTCAGAGTTTGTGTAAGAATTGAATGATCATTTTATTAATGTCAATTCTTCAATCGTCTATAAATGTTGAGTGAAATTATACGATGAAGAGCAAATCATTAGATCAACACAATTAAAACACATTGATTCATGCTATCGAAGAATTTTGAGAAGTAGATAGACATAAAGGAAAGTTGCTAAACTTGTATTCAATAATCCAAACAGCTTTTGAATATATTTCTTTAGAGATCGGTGATAACAAGAACAATACAACAAGAATTTGACTAAGCTACATTTTACAAGACAAAGATAGACAATGATTCAATTTTGAATAGAAAATTTGTTACAAAGTTTTAACCAAGACATCCTAATCCAGAGGACATGGTGAGTGAACGAAGTCATGAACTTTGGAATAGATCAAGTTGGCTATGTCTCTTTTGATCTCCTCCAACTCGAGGGGAGGAAAAACACGTTCACATCTAGAGGTTACTCAGGAAGAACCTCAGGGTGATAGCCGTCAAGGATTTACTACTTTGGCCACGAATCCCCTTTGATAAGCACAGGGATGGATGGTATTGGTTAGCAGTTCGTCATCCTCATCAACACCTTATTAGCTACCTAATCCAATCAAGCTGAATTATCTGCATCAGCCATCGTTGGGGTGATGGCTGGTATACTTACATATGACCAAACGAGTTGTTTGAAACAACAATTTACTAGATGCTTTCCGGTCATTTGATAAATCTTATCTGGGATCTTCTCTGTGATGCTCATGTATACATGCGAGATTACGATGGTCGGATAGGTATATGCTAAGTGGTTTTCATAGTAATTCATCGAAATCAATTTAGTGTATCAATAAGATTGATAACCAAATGTTAGAAGTGGAGTGAAATCACTTAAGAACATGAATTAATAATCTTCTCTCTTACCTTGTAATATAAATGACTTTAAATTAAGACATTCTTAAGTGTTCTGATAATCAAAGGTCTGTAGCATACAGTTCATCTTTTGCCTACAAACTTTTAAGATTACTAGACAAGACAAAAGAAAATTTGTTTTATCAAATAATTTTAAGAAGCAAGATTGAAAATTAATAATGAATGATTTGGAACAAATGAGTTAATAAAATTTCTCTCGAGATATTATAATGTGTCTTTAAAAGTGATTGAAAAGAAGTTTTTCACAATTATGACAATTTTTAATTTTGTGAATGCATCTTTGAGAATTTCAAATCAACTCATTATGAGTAATAGAAATAAACAGAACAACTTCGAATGAATATGAAAGAGTCATACCCAGTTGTTGAAGTGTTGACTTGATCGGTTTCTAGGATTTGTACTTAGTAACATTTTGAGAAAATTTTGAATCGGTGTTTAAGCATCTTAAAGATTGTAAGTAGTTTGTGAGTTTCTTTATAGTATAGTTTGAATGAGGAAAGGGCTCTACTTATACTCACGGAGGCTAGACTAAAGGACTTACAATAATAGAGTTTTACTGTTGAAGTGTCCTTTTTTCATGCCTTAGCAGAAACAGTGTAGATCGATGTCTTGTCTTTTGAAGAACAGTCTTTACTTTAAACGAAGTAGTCGATCTTCGTAAAGTGTGTCGCTCTTTTAATAGACTTAAGAAAAGGACAAGTCATTTAAAGGTTTTACTCCTATAAGTCGGCACATATAAGCGAACTTATAAAGTGTATGTTGGCCGATATGGAAGTTCACCAACAAGATGTTTTGCAAACATTTTAGATCGGCTAATATGGAAAGTGCTGATAAGTTTTTGAAAATCATTTACATAAAGCAAATCATACAAGCATACATATATATCAAGATAAGCACAGTATGACAATACTTTATTTGTGCGGCATGTCGATAACAGTTAAAGAGCAATCGGCGGACATGGATGCAAGCATAAAACAAGGCGTTACTGACCTTATTTGTGTATATCTTTGGTGGAGTGGTCAATCTTAAAATCTTGGACTAATCGGTAGATTTCTTATATAGCAGCACCATAGTCCAGTAGATATTGATTTGACATTGAGTGAGTGAAGGACATAGAAAGTTATTCATGAGTGATCAGCAGTCCTTCATAAATCAGCAGCCAAGTTGATGTCTGCTGATGGAGAGATATGTTGCATCTTTGACCTTTTGTCGTATGAGTTCCTGCCTTAAATACTCATAGAAAAATTATTAGCAACATTTGTGAGCTAAAAATAGCTCCAGAAATTCAACAATACAAGTGAGACTTAATAAGCACAATAATTGAATAATTACTCAAAATATAGCTTATAAGTGTAACCCAAGACATCATGAAGTTAGGAACTAGGGTTACTTTCTCACTATACCCTTTGAACATATACGCTCGTAGTAGTTGAAGAATTTGTTACGAAGTTGAGCGAAAGTTCGTTGAGTGTATCTTTTAGGCGAAGCTTTCCTTGAAGAAGAACAATTTCATCATCGATATCCTTAGACCAAGACCTAATATTCCATAGTGATTTAGAGATGACATAAATCTGATT
>CM028361.1:52530658-52609936 GCA_016624345.1 Platycodon grandiflorus | reverse complement strand
AGTATGTGATAAATTGTGCAATAGTTACGTATTAGTTCGAGACTAGTCTTGGCATTGTTTAGGGTTTGTATCAATTGTATTTCTTCCTTGGTTATTTGGCCTAGGCTTGGTTTAGGTTCGTTCACAAACAACAAGCACGTTCGTCTTATTGACAAACCGTAAGTTGAGTTATTTTGTGTGTCATTTCGCATGTTTAACTCATCGTGCAATTGAGACTTGTGTTCGTCATCATTCACGTGTCATTGTAGGATGATTCGGGTGAGTTTTGGGTTGTCTTTACCTTGATTTAAATTTAGAATCATCTTAGGGTCACTTAGAATCATTTTGCAAGCATTTCAGACACTTTCAGAGGAATTTCGGACACTTTCGAAGAAGTTCAGAAAATCAAAATGTCAAAATTCCAGCAAGGGCAGCGCTAGAGCACCCGCCTTAGCGCCATCCCGTAACTCTGTTTCGCCCTGTTTTGTTCTTTCTTAATTTTAACCTTTTTATGTGGTTTAAAATGCTTAAACAAGCCTGGGATTGGACCAAACACTTACCAATGGACTAAATAAGAGAACCCAACCCTTTTCCATCCCTCATTTTTGTCCAAACACACGGGTTAGAGCAGGGGAAGAAGAGAGAGAAAAAAGAAATGATATCTTTGCATATTCCGCTTGATTTGCTTGTTCCCATTATAACGCATGTTTCACAAGTGGCTAAAGGGCGCGAAGGGTTATTCAGCCGATGAAACAATGCATAGGTCATTAGACTATGAAGTCATTTGTCATGTCCGAGTCTTTTTACCGAGAAAAGATGAGTTTTATCATAACGAGAAAACTACTATTTATATTAAGATTTATGTATCAGTAAACAAATATGTACATGTCTCATAAACAATCTACAATCTTATATTAGATGCATATTACATTTCACAACCAGACGCACAAATATATATCAAGAGAACATCGGGAATTTTAAGCTAAATTTAAAATAGATCCAAAAAAGATATCCTTCGCCTTAAGATATTCAATGAGGTTTGCTCAAAGATAAACATGCTTAGTACTATTATCCTATTCTCCAAACCTAGCAATCTCTAATATAAAACAAACACCCGTGCCTGCTCGTCAAGTCTCTTTCATCCAAACTGAACACTTACGCACTTCAAAGCTTAAACGGAAGGTCCTTGCCCAACGCTTTGAACAATGCACTCGATGCATTAATGATCCAGATCTCCAATGGGCAAAACTCATCCAAGCTTCAACAACTCTTTCATCTTCTTCACTTATATAAGAAACCTCTCACTCCTCATTCAAGGGTGGTGTGCAAATGGTAGATGTTGATCTAAGTGCTTCCAATCTGTAACCACACTAAAAGTGAGAAAAACACAAGTGTAAGAACAAACACTTTGTGGGAGAGAAAACACAAATTTATAAGGCGAAGAAGCTTTGCTTGATCAATAACTTTGTTCTTGATTTGAGTTCTTTCTTCTTTCGAAAGACTCAGTCTCTTCAACAGCTACACTTCAAATCCACAGCTAGAGACCAAGCATCCTTCAAGTCGTTGAAGACTAATCAAGCTTGAAGATGTCCGATGAAGAACCAGAGCATAATAATCCATATTGCATTCATATCGGCAGACTTATACTACATTATAAGGGCTGTCGATTGTGCAATGAATTGTCATCACTCTTGGCCGAGTGCTTAGCACTCAGTTGTTCAAATACTTGTTATTTGAACAACGCCTAATATTTTCTTCTCACGACAAATCTATCGAGTTGATACTATAGGAAGACAACTCAATAAATATTGACTACATCTTCCAATGTATTTTTGATAGATTTGATTTTGCTTTCTTAATCTCTCCTTTTTCTTTCCTAAGAGATTGCTAGGTTAGAGAGTCTTGGTTGATGTACTAAGCATGTTTGTCTATGAGAAAACCTCTGCTAAATTTTAATAATAAATCATATTTTGTTACACTCAGCCTTTACTTATCTTTCCTGTAAAATAAAGTATGTATCTTGTGCAATCTAGTTGTGGAAAGTAATTGATGCATCTAATACAAAATTTTAGTTGGCTGTTATGATAAACTTGCACCTATTAGCTTACAGTTGCTTTAATCTTGTCTGCTATACTTATGCCGCTCATTCTTCCGCTTAAATTCTTCTATACCTAAGTATGACAATATCTCCTATCGCCTATCCTTCAAGTCTCGATGCATATCGCCCGATTCTACTATATCGGCTATGTTGCTTAAACAAGGAAGATGACCTATTCATGTTAATCATTTTATCCATGTTTCTCAACATAAACTTTAAAATAGGATGAAATTTTTAATAAAGGTCATATAGGCTATTCACCCCCTCTAGCCTATATTCGAGCACATCTTCATGGACCTAACAATTGGTATCGCCGCACTCAGAACTTCATTCCGGCGACAACCCGAGAGTTTAGATCCGCCGCCGATTAGATGCATAGTCAAAATATTTGTTTTCAAAATTCTCATTTCGAAAATCATTTGACTTAGAGACCGGAAGCTATTCTTACAAATCAAAATCATTTTTGTTTTCAAAAACTTGTGAGAAAAGATTATTATGATGATTGTGTAATTACTATAGGAAAATCTTTCATATAGCGAAATATATTCTTCAATTGATATTATGAAGATAAGTACTATAATCAAATAGAGTTTGATTTACTAAGGATAATGTCCATTTTAAAATAGTGTATTTTCAAAATTCATGTCTTATCCTCTAGCAAATGTGTCAACTTCATACTTGATGGATGAATTACTCTAGTTTACTTCTAAAAATTGTCATCTTGATATAAGGCTAACGATTGTTTCAATCTAACACCTTCGAGAAAGCTTTTCGTTCAAATACTTGTGATCTTGTATCATAAGAAATCACCGAAAGTTTAAAGCAAATGAAATCGAAGATCGTAGGTAATTCAAGGGAAATCAGATTTATGTCATCTCTAAATCACTCTGAATATTAGGTCTTGGTCTAAGGATATCGATGATGAAATTGTTCTTCTTCAACGGAAAGCTTCTGCCTAAAAGATACACTCAACGAACTTTCGCTCAACTTCAGAACAAATTCTTCAACTACTATGAGCAGATATGTTCAAAGGGTATAGTGAGAAAGTAACCCTAGTTCCTAACTTCATGATGTCTTGGGTTACACTTATAAGCTATATTTTGAGTAATTATTCAATTATTGTGCTTATTAAGTCTCACTTGTATTGTTGAATTTCTGGAGCTATTTTTAGCTCACAAATGTTGCTAATAATTTTTCTATGAGTATTTAAGGCAGGAACTCATACGACAAAAGGTCAAAGATGCAACATATCTCTCCATCAGCAGACATCAACTTGGCTGCTGATTTATGAAGGACTGCTGATCACTCATGAATAACTTTCTATGTCCTTCACTCACTCAATGTCAAATAAATATCTACTGGACTATGGTGCTGCTATATAAGAAATCTACCGATTAGTCCAAGATTTTAAGATTGACCACTCCACCAGCATATACACAAATAAGGTCAGTAACTTCCTTGTTTTATGCTTGCATCCATGTCTGCTGAATTGCTCTTTAATCTGTTATCAGACATGCTGCACAAATAAAGTATTGTCATACTGTGCTTATCTTGATATATATGTATGCTTGTATGATTTGCTTTATGTAAACGATTTTCAAAAACTTATCAGCACTTTCCATATTAGCTGATCTAAAATGTTTGCAAAACATCTTGTTGGCTGAACTTCCATATCGGCCAACATACACTTTATAAGTTCAGTTATATGTCCTGACTTATAGGAGTAAAACCTTTAAATGACTTGTCCTTTTCTTAAGTCTATTAAAAGAGCAGACACACTTTACGAAGACTGACTACTTCGTTTAAAGTAAAGACTGTTCTCAAAAGACAAGACATCAGATCTACAGCCTGTTTCTGCTAAGGCATGAAAAAAGGACACTTCAACAGTAAAACTCAATTATTGTAAGTCCTTTAGTCTAGCCTCCGTGAGTATAAGTAGAGCCCTTTCCTCATTCAAACTATACTATAAAGAAACTCACAAACTACTTACAGAATCTTTAAGATGCTTAAACACTGATTCAAAATTTTCTCAAAATGTTACTAAGTACAAATCCTAGAAACCGATCAAGTCAACACTTCAACAACTGGGTATGACTCTTTCATATTCATTCAGAAGTTGTTCTGGTTTATTTCTATTACTCATAATGAGTTGATTTGAAATTCTCAAAGATGCATTCGCAAAATTAAAAATTGTCATAATTGTGAAAAACTTCTTTTCAATCACTTTTAAAGACACAGCTTATAATATCCGAGAGAAATTTTATTAACTCATTTGTTCCAAATCATTCATTATTAATTTTCAATCTTGCTTCTTAAAATTATTTGATAAAACAAATTTTCTTTTGTCTTGTCTAGTAATCTTAAAAGTTTGTAGGCAAAAGATGAACGTATGCTACGCACCTTTGATTATCGAACACTTAAGAATGTCTTAATTTAAAGTCATTTATATTAAAAGGTAAGAGAGAAGATTATTAATTCATGTTCTTAAGTGATTTCACTCCACTTCTAACATTTGGTTATCAATCTTATTGATACACTAAATTGATTTCGATGAATTACTATGAAAACCACTTAGCATATACCTATCGACCATCGTAACTCGCATGTATACATGAGCATCACGAGAAGATCCCGATAAGATTTATCAAATGACCGAAAGCATCTAGTAAATTGTTGTTTCAAACAACTCGTTTGGTCATATGTAAGTATACCACCATCACCCCAACGATGGCGATGCAGATAATTCACTTGATTGGATTAGGTAGCTAATAAGGTGTTGATGAGGATGACGAACTGCTAACCAATACCATCCATCCCTGTGCTTATCAAAGGGGATTCGTGGCCAAAGTAGTAAATCCTTGACGGCTATTACCCTGAGGTTCTTCCTGAGTAACCTCTAGATGTGAACGTGTTTTTCCTCCCCTCAGAGTTGGAGGAGATCAAAAAGAGACATAGCCAACTTGATCTATTCCAAGTTCATGACTTCGTTCACTCACCATGTCCTCGGATTAGGATGTCTTGGTTAAAACTTTGTAACAAATTTTCTATTCAAAATTGAATCATTGTCTATCTTTGTCTTGTAAAAAGCTTAGTCAAATTCTTGTTGTATTGTTCTTGTTATCAGCTGATCTCTAAAGAAATATATTCAAAACTGTTTGGATTATTGAATACAAGTTTAGCAACTTTCCTTTATGTCTATCTACTTCTCAAAATTCTTCTGATAGCATGAATCAATGTGTTTTAATTGTGTTGATCTAATGATTTGCTCTTCATCGTATAATTTCACTCAACATTTATAGACGATTGAAGAATTGACATTAATAAAATGATCATTCAATTCTTACACAAACTCGCTGAGAACCCATCGGCAAACTTATCTATGAAAATTTGCTATATTGAGTAACTATCCATTTTCTTTGTATACCACATACTTTCAATCACTTGGATAATTGCCTTTCGAGATTGATCAACTCACCTTGATCAAAATCTAAGTTTGCCGATCTAAGTTATAATAGTCGACTACAAAGAATTTAAAGGATGACCTTTCATGTCTATATCTACCCTTTAAAGTGTAAACTATTTACTCAATCTCAAATTTTATTTAATTACCAGTCGTAGTACATCTATTATAAACAAAGGTTGTCGATGTATGAAAGAAAAGATGGTGAGAATTCTATTTTTCAATAATGAGATAACCGTATATGGAAACACGTATGTGATTTAAATTCAAAATCTCAAGCGCTTCATAAAATTCAAGGCCGTTCTACTTCTTTTAACACTATAACTACTAGTGTTCATTTCAAAAGACAACTACTTGACATTGTTTAACCATTGAGATTGCAGTAATAGAAGGCAAGGTTAGTTGATTTCATAATGATATTAAAAAAAAAAAACTCTCAATTATCCATATCCAAAGATAATTCGTGAGCAATAACAATTGATATATGTGTACATCTCTACACACATAACAATTGGTATCATCTTGATTATCAACTAATCAGTAGACAAGCTGAATTCAAATCATCTTGTTATATTTTATCATATGAAAACTTGATGAAAGAAAGAATTGGTTTTATTAAAAGAACTTTTCTTTACTCAAAAGATAGTTAAATATTCTTAGATTCCCAGAAAATATTATTGTTTTCAATTATAGTATTTCTTCAAGAATGAGCAGATGATATAACCCCTACTGTCATATATGATGTCTCATTCTCCTTGTTGGAAGATTCGGTCAAGACATGAACGAACACTTCAGCAAAGCCCCTACTCTGCTGACTAATGTCATGACCGCCAAAGTACTTATCTATCTTTTAACTAATCACTGGACACATTACAGCAGTCTCAAAATCAATCACTTCCATAACACGATATATGTCAAACAAGTTTCATCGTATCTAGTGTGTTCATTCTATCGATCACACCAAATCAACTCATCGCAAATCTCATTTCTTGCTAACAATTGATATCTTACTTATCAACAATAGGTATCAATTCATTTCTGATTTTGTTCTCCTATTGCTTGACATCAATTCCTCCTCATTAGACCATCTTTAGAACAACACTATTTCACTCTGCCGATATCATTATTTCACTCTGCCGATATCATCATTTCACTATGCCGATATCATTATTTCACTCGTGATATCATCATTTCACTCTGCCGATATCATCATTTTACTCTGCCGATATCATCATTTCATTTTGCCTACATCTTTGTCATTTTTAATGTACACATACTAATGCTATAATGTCATTACCAGCTATTTATAACATCACATCACTGCAACTTCATTAAATTTATACTCTTAAGCCACATTTGTGTCTTATCAAATCTCTTCACCCAAGGAGTCCATTCAAATTCTCAGATGTTTTAAAGACATGCTCATTAAGATTAATGACTTGTTTCTATTAATTCTCACTCTGTTCTACTTCAAAGTTTTTCTACTATTTTGAATTCTTCTTTCAAAACCATGAGGAACATAAACTCCACTGAGCCAGCATCTCGTCCTATTCCTCACACTGAATGGAGATTACGGATGATGAATGTCTTGGCACCTCCACCTCAAACGATTCAAAGAACTCCTAGAATCACGACGACGTAGGAATCGACGTCAAGATCCCAGAACAATGTTTCTAATTTCATTGCCCGGATTCCCACTAGAATGCTACATCAACCGCTGAGTCCGAATCTTCCTCTCTTCTTCCTCCTCTCCCTCAACCATTCGATTCGATCAATTACCCATTCAAGAGGAGCATCCATTTATGGGCGAAAATTCTGCACTAGACTCCATAACTATTCAAGACATTCCCAACTCTTAGAATAAGGGACTTGCCATTCTCAACATGTTCTATTTTAATGCTGCACTTCTTTTGTTGATATTTTTGTTAAAACAAGATTCTTATATCTTCATGGTCTCTATGTAATATATTCGCTTATATTTCACCTCTGTTATCTTTCTTATGCGCATTTTTCTATTCTTTTACCTGTTCCCCTTTGCCCAGTAAGGAAGAGAGTATTGCAATCTTTATATATTGTTTAGGAAGAAAATACTTAGACATATACATTTAATACTTAGACATTTGAATTTAAGTACTTGTGACCATACACATGTCTGTGAACATATACAATCAGTACTTAAACATAGACATTCTGAAATGTATGCCTCATACATTTCTGACCTATATGACACTTTAAATACGGAGGAGAATACAAAGATGGAAACATTAAGGAGGAGAATTATATTCTGATAGGTGTCCTAATACATCAATGTTTTACTTTGATCTTCATAAACATTCTGAAATTTATACCTTATACATTCAGAAAGAAAGATAGTAATTGATACATTCAGAATAATCAATTAGTTACTTTGACTTAGAATACTTTAACAAAAGGTTATACATCTTGACACACTCATTAAGGAGGAGAATACTTTGACAAATAGGAAGAGAATACTTTAACTAATAATTTTTAACATTCTAAGATGTATGTCTTATACATTACGGAAAAGCTACATAATATGATCCTTAAAGAGAAACTCATGCATATGACTCATATCCTCTAAAAATGAATATCTTATACATTCAAAAAGGAGACACACTCTAGACAGTCTATAAGAAATATCTACATAAAATATCTTGAGAAGAAGTCTGAATAAGCTGTTGTAACAATAAGCAACAAAGATCATTATGGTTGTGCACTATAACATAGCTAATCTTCAAAGTACGATCTTGTAAAATCTCTTTACAAGAAATGAAACAACACCTTCAAAAGGACATTCCTTAAGCTATGATACTGAATTCCTTAAGCTATGATACGTAATACATCTTGACACACTCAAAAGGACATTCCTTAAGATATGATACTGAATTCATTAACCCCTGTTTGTGTACTTCAACTCTACTTTGCTATAGTAAAAGGAGAGCAAGTACTACTTTAACACCGGAAATCTATGTGGAGAGTAACATATATATCCTATGATATATATGCTTGTGACCATTAAGGAGGAGAATAACTCGACATATACATTCTAAGATGTATACCTTATACATTAAGAAGGACATAGCCATTGTCTAATTAAGGTTTTGTGACTTGATCACCGATTAAGTCTTTGTGACTTGTCTGATATCAATCTCTATAAAAAGACTTCAATAACATCATCTTCTAAATTTCTTATCTTTTCAAACAAAGCTGGTATTCAAACTACTTTCTTATAAAATCTCTCTATAAGAAAGAAACAAAACCTTCAAAAGTCAATTTTTTCTGCTCTGCTATAAGCTTTTCAAAGGTTCTATTAATTATTGATATCAGATGTTCAAAAGGTTCTATTACTTTCATTACTACCTATACATTAACCCTGCTATGAATATTCATCCATACTTGTGACCATTAAGGAGGAGATGTATGACATATACATTCAGAAATCAAACCAAGGAGATAAAACAAATCATTAAGAAAGAGGTCAAATTCGCCGATCAACTTCATAAAGCCACTTTTAAATCCCTGATTTATAAGCAACTCAAAAATTCTAAACAAGAGAGGGACATCTCTATTAAATGCTTAATCAATTCAATTAAGTATTGAGAAACTATTTATTCCGTCATTGCTTCAGAAGCGAACTCGTGGCGATGGCCTTGCAAACCTTGCAATGGATTCTGAATTGGATGCCTCTTTTTCCACCTTTTCTCATCTCCCAAATTCTATTAGAGGTGATCTCCTAATGGACGCTCAAGGGATTTCTCGAGTTCGTATTTCCTAGGTAGGGGTTTGTTTCTTTCTTTTGGTTGTATCTCCCTTTTCGAGGTCAGGCTCCTTTGTCTTCCCAGTTATAAAGGCCAGGCTGGTTGTCCCCTCAAGTTTGTATTTTTTTTTATTTAATAAAATTTAGCGGTGTCGTCCTGTTTCTCTAAAAAAGAAAGTTTTGAGAAGCCATCTCTATCAAATCTTTATATCATAATATTGGTCTCAAAACTGCTATAAGACCTTTATATCAGGAGAAGAAGTTCAAATTAGCACCTTTTAGTTTCTTTTAAAAAATGATGATTCAAAATACTGTCTTGCTCAAATTATGTCAATACGCTTACATCCTCTAGCAAGATATGCTCCTTTCAAAACCATCTTTATGGCCTACTTATCATAAAAGGCCAAACACAGCGTGCTACACCCCAGACCTGATCGTCAAGTCTCTTTCATCTAGCCTGAATCACGGACAGACTTTAGGACAAAGCTTAAACGGAAGGTCCTTGCCCAACAGTTTGAACAATTCACTCTGATGCATTAATGATCCAGATCTCCAATGGGCAAAAACTCATCCAAGCTTCAACAACTCTTTTATCTTCTCCAGCCTATAAAAGAAACCTCTCACTCCTCATTCAAGGGTGGTGTGCAAATGGTAGATGTTGATCTAAGTGCTTCCAATCTATAACCACACTAAAAGTGAGAAAAACACAAGTGTAAGAACAAACACTTTGTGGGAGAGAAAACAGAAATTCATAAGGCGAAAAAGCTTTTCTTGATCAAGAACTTTGTTCTTGATTTGAGTTCTTTCTTCCTTCGAAAGACTCAGTCTCTTCAATAGCTACACTTCAAATCCACAGCTAGAGACCAAGCATCCTGCAAGTCGTTGAAGACTGATCAAGCTTGAAGATTTTCGATGAAGAACAAGAGCATAATAATCCATATTGAATTCATATCGGCAGACTTATACTACATTATAAGGGCTGTCGATTGTGTAATGAATTGTCATCACTCTTGGTCGAGTGCTTAGCACTCAGTTGTTCAAATACTTGTTATTTGAACAACGCCTAATATTTTCTTCTCACAACAAATCTATCGAGTTGATACTACAGGAAGACAACTCAATAAATATTGACTACATCTTCCAATGTATTTTCGATAGATTTGATTTCGCTTTCTTAATCTCTCCTTTTTCTTTCCTAAGAGATTGCTAGGTTAGAGAGTCTTGGTTGATGTACTAAGCATGTTTGTCTATGAGCAAACCTCTGCTGAATTTTAATAATAAATCATATTTTATTACACTCATCCTTTACTTATCTTTCCTGTAAAATAAAGTACGTATCTTATGCAATCTAGTTGTGGAAAGTAATTGATGCATCTAATACAAAATTTTAGTTGGTTGTTATGATAAACTTGCACCTATTTACTTATAGTTGCTTTAATCTTGTCTGCTATACTTATGTTGTTCATTCTTCCGCTGCTTAAATTCTTCTATACCAGCTAAGTATAACAATATCTCCCTATCAGCTATCCTTCAAGTCTGCTGATGCATATCAGCTGATTCTACTATATCGGCTGTGTTACTTAAACAAGGAAGATGACCTATTCATGTTAATCATTTCATCCATGTTTCTCAACATAAACTTTAAAATTGGATGAAATTTTTAATAAAGGTCATATAGGCTATTCACCCCCCCTCTAGCCTATATTCTGAGCACATCTTCATGGACCTAACAAAAGGCACTCCGATGTGAGAGTAAGTGTCTAACTCAGATCACAAACTGGCAGAGTGTATTTGCTAGTATAAGTGTGCGTACCTCGGCTTGGATTTGGTCCCAAGCTTTTATAGGGTCAACATTAGATGCTTATTATTCCGGGGATTGTAACAGTCACAACCGCCAAGTAGTAGCCATGAATGCCAGCGTATTGGGCGTAAATACTGGTGTAGTGGGCGTAACCGTCGGGCACGTCCAATCGACGGTATTTCGCCAGGTGGCCATTTCCTCATGTTACTCAAGGGGAGGACGAGGAGGCTTATCCTGCTCGCTGCATCCTGGCCCATGTGGGCAGACTGTGCATGTCTCCTGGGCAGCTGTCAAGGCTGCTCATCAATGTACATCTGCTCGCACTGTTATGGGCCTCGGCCCATACTGGGACTTGGGCTTGGATCTAGGGCCGATTTTCTGGGCCTGACTCTTCACCTTTTCGATCGTTAGTTTATTTATCCATTTCAAATATGTAAATATGCTAGATGAATTGTAAATGAGTATATATTTATTTCGGTACATTTGATATGTAAATACATGTATCATATTCATTAAATTCAAATATCGAAATATTCATTTTTATTTATATTGTTGATATTATATGTGTATCTATATATATAAATATGTAATTAAACTAAAATTTTATTTTAGTATTTCCATTAAATATAAGTATATATTATATTTATTGTGTTTATTTTGTAATAAATAAAATATGTATACACTTTATTTCTAGTCACATAATATAATGAACTCGTAGCATATAAACTCGAGCATGCAATCATAAGAGACCGAAAGAGTGAGTTGTGTGCATAAAACCTTCCCAACTCTTAACTTAGCCTCTGAACCCATAATATCAGTTTTTCTCTCGTTTTCTATATAAACGAGGGTGGCGACTTTGTAATTTAATATAAATGTGCTATTCACATTTATTATTACATTTTCATTTTCTGGAGTCCAGAGCGAAAAGACCCAGGAACGATCTGTGGATTGGGGTGCTCACATTAGCCCAAGATATTTTTACCTAAAAATTGGCAAGTACCCTGTTACTCTTCCCGTCTACTCTACAGTGCAAAGTCGCATCGAATATCTAATTAAATTAAAAGAAGAATCTTTGGGATACCGATACCAAGTTTTTCGCCGATGATATATCTAATAATTCTCTTGATTGCCGTTTGATGTGATTCCTTGGGATATTCTTGAAAACAAGCACAAACACACACAACAAATATAATATCTCGGCCTAGAAGCGGTTAGATATAACAAAGAACCAATCATACCTCTATATTCGATCATGTCGACTGATTTACCTTTCTCATCTTTGTCCAGATGACAAGTAGTAGCCATAGGAGTATCATATGACTTAGCATCTTGAAGTTTGAACTTCTTGATCAGCTCCTTGGTATACTTGGCTTGACTAATGAAGATTCTTTCAGTTGTTTGCTTGATTTGTAAGCCCAGAAAGTATGTTAGCTCACCCATCATACACATCTCGAACTTACTCTTCATCAACTTCTCAAATCCCTTACATAAGATGTCATTAGTAGATCTAAAAATAATATCATCGACATAAATTTGAGCTAATAATTTAATACCTTTATATTTCATTATGAAGAGAGTTGTATCGATTTTACCTCTTTCAAACCTTTTCCAAAAGAAATTTAGATAGGATTTCGTACAAAGCTCTTGGTGCTTGTTTGAGGCCATAGAGAGCTTTCTTTAACTTGTATACATAGTCTCTATGTGTATGAACAAGAAAACCAGGGGGTTGCTCTACGTATACTTGCTCTTGTAAATCACCATTTAGGAACGCACTCTTCACATCCATTTGATAGACCTTGAAGTCTTTGTAAGATGCATAGGCTAGAAAAAGTCTGATGACTTCAAGTCTTGCAACATGAGCAAATGTTTCGTCGTAATCAATTCTCTCCTCCTTTCTATAGCCTTGGGCCAGCAACCTATCTTTGTTCTTGGTGACATTTCCTTCTTCATCCATCTTGTTCCTAAACACCCATTTGGTTCCAATTACTTGTTGATTAGTGGGTTTAGGAACTAGGCTCCATACTTGACAATGTTTAAATTGATTCAGCTCCTCCTGCATTGTTTCTACCCAGTTTAGATCATCGAGGGCCTCATCAACCTTCTTTGGTTCAGTCATTGAGATGAAGGCCATTGAGTAGAGACACTCATTTCTTGAACAGCTCCTGGTTCTGACTCCAGCAAATAGGTCACCAATAATATTCTCAATTGGATGGTGTCTAGCCTCTCTAACTTCTTGAGGCAGATCAACTGATGTATTGGTGGTTTGCTGAGGTAGGTTACGAGTGGATTCAGTAGGAGGATTATCAAAAGGTTGGTTATCAGGTAAGGTTATTTGAAGTGGGATGGCTGAAGGAGGTTCAGCTGGCTGATCTCTTTAAGGGCAAAAAAGTAACTTCAAATATTAATTTTTAAATATTTATTCTCTCTCATCTCTCTCTCTACACAACAAAGAAACAGAACACATACACACACACACGCACGCACGTACACACACACACATACACACACACACACACACACTCTCTCTCTCTCTCTCTCTCTCTCTCTCTCTCTCTCTCTCTCTTTATAGTCAACCTTTATTTCATTGACCAATATAGCTAGGGTTGTTGAATACGATCAAAAAGCAAACTAATTCAAAAATCGAAACCCAGATCAAGATGAAGCAGCCATTAAAGAAAGATTCAAGCTATTTGCTTTGGATGGTGGTTTGGTGTTGGGTGGGCGGCTACACATCCGACGACAATTGAATTGGCGGTGACTGATTCAGATCTCAAGAACAAGGTCAATATATCTCAAAACCTCCAAAGAATGTCTTAACCTTAACCTTGGCGGCGATGCTTTCACCGAGGTTGCCGCCGAGGATGGTTTTGGTGAGGATTGTCATGTCGAAACCGCCGTCCCGAGCGTAACCCGATTCTTGATTTGGTCCATTTCTTCGACGATGCCAATGAAGAGGGATCGAATTAGGTGCGGCGGTGGTGGGGCTATTTAAAATAAGGGGTAGATTCGAGAGGCGGGTTGAAAATTGTGCGTGAGAGAGAGAGAAGCTTAATTTATACCCAAATGTCACTTCCATCAGATCACTCACACAGCTCGAAACACCAAAATGAGCAATAGCCAACCTCAAGCACGAGGAAAACCACGAAAAAAGAATTATACCACACCGAACTCTTAAGGGCAAACTCCACAAATGGTCCCCGTATTTTTTTGGTATTTTGCGATTGGTTCTTTCGTGACCTAAATGGTCCTTGGACTAATCCTTTTTGGGATTGGTCCTTCCATCTATTTCAATCCATTTTTTCCGTTAATTTTGATCACATGTTCATCACGTGACTCTTAGCAAGAAAAAATGGTCATTTTATGCCTAAAATTACAAGGTCTTTGTCATCCCTTCTTCATCCACCATTACCGTTGCTCATCTTCCTCATGCTTAGCGATACACCACCACCACCAATCGTTCGTGAAAGTTCTCAATAGATCAACAACAAAATTATCATTAATTAAAGCATGCAATAAGAAGAGCTCACGAACTCGTTCTATGGTTGTCTTGAGAGGTCAACCCAAGAAATTGTCACAAATTCGAGAACAGAGGCAGCCATTGAAGCAATTGAGAGGAAAGTCAACTCCAAAAACACAACGCTTATGGGCAAAAGCCGTTTTGGATGCTCTTGACGACGCTATTCGAACGAATCGCCGGGAGTCCGCTCTCAAGGTTAGTCCCATTTTCATTACAATAATGAAGTATAAAAAATTGTGAAATAAAAAATTAAACCCGATTGAAATTAAAAATCACTTCAAAAATTAAAACCTAGTGGTGGTGGGACAATGGCAGTGAATTGCAATTTTAGATGAGATTTGTGGAGGTGGGTTTATGGAGCTGATGTTTTCCGTCTCTCATCTCTTCTCCCCCTCCATTGTTGCGACGAGAGGTGCTTTTAAATTTGATAAACTAAAATTACATTTATGAAAATTGGTGGGGATTGCTTCTTGCTTTTGGTGAGGGTTGAATGGTGGGGTTATGGTGGTGGAGAATGAAGGTGGTGGCGGAGAATGGAAGTGGAGGTGTTGAAGTGGTGGAGGATGGGGGTGGAGGGTTGTGAGGATAAGAGAGAAGGAAATTATTAGAGAGGTAAATTTGGGCTGGAGGAGAGGGGATAAACTTCGGCTTTGGTAGAAAGAGAAGTTGCAGAGAATTTAGGGTTTGATTTAGGAGAGGGATTGGAGGAAGAAAAGGGTTTATAAAGTTGATTTAGCTAATTACTATAATATACTCTTATAGTTTTAAAAAATAAAAATATTAAGGGTATTTTTGTCTATTTAAAAGGAAAAAAATGCATGGACAAATTTACCCTCAGACAAAAAATAGGTGAGAGGAACATGTACGTATTTAACGGCAAAAAATTAATGATATTGGACGGAAGGACCAATTGCAAAAAACTGAAAAGTAGAGAGATTTAATTTTTTTAAATTTTAGTACAGAGATCAATCGCAAAAAAAACTCAAAAAGTATAGGGACCATTTGTGGAGTTTACCCAACTCTTTAAGCAGTGCCATTATATACACTCACACATGTATGATGTATCCCTAACTGAAACTTAAATCTCTCTCTCTCTCTCTCTCTCTCTCTTTATATATATATATATATATATATATATATATATATATATTTATGTAACACAAACTATACATCAACTCTCTCACTCTCCACCCACTCTCTCTCTATTAATTATTAAGTCTCCAAAAAATCTTAGTACTCATTCAAAATTCCCTTCTCCCTCGATGCCCTGTTTGAAATCCCACCAAATTACCAAAAGAGACAACAAACATTTACATCCCCGATCTCTCCTTCACTCGGCATGCTTTTAAACTCTTGTAGTTTAACTCTTTAAGTTTATAGGCTTTGATAATTTGATTATATGAAAAAATGTGATATATTTGCATGCTAAATTTGTAGCAACTATTTTTAGAGTTTTATTTTTTGTACACATTTTAGTCCCAAAATGTTGATATTTAATTTAACTCTTTAATCGTTATCTTTACAATATTTCAAAATGTAATTTTTTTGGTGTTTAATGGGTAAGGCTCATTAAGCCACCAACTATATGTAACTTCTTTTTTCGATAAATGAAATTATTTTATACGGTTATTACTATTTACAATACTTCTTAAATACCAAACTCACGTGGTGCTAAAATCCTGGATCCGTCCCTGTATATTCCATTGTTGATTTGAGGGGGAAAGGAACGGCAGGGTCCAAGTCTTGCTAGTCAAAACTGAGCCAAATCACCGGCACAAGCCCAAGGACCCTCATTATTCTAGAAAACTGACTGGATTCTTAGAACAAATTTTCTTCAATCTTGGGTCCAACTTTATATGTTTGATTTCTAACTTGCACAAGCAGTATTGAATGAGAGACTTACACCAAATTACTACGGGAGCTCCGGATAAGTACCAATTTGCCCTCAAAAAACTCATGTGCACATTACATGGTGAGTTAACGGTCGAAATTCTAACGGCCGTTAACGGAAGGACTACGAACGAAAAAAATAGCGTACTTTGGACCCAAATTTTTACTTTTTAAAATCAGAAACTAACGGTAGAAAATTATAAAGCATAGTGACCACAGGTGCATTTAACCCTAAAAATAAATATCTAATGGAAAAGACAAATAACTTCTCCTCATGGCCCTATAAATAGTAAGCCGCTCCCTGTACTTTCTGATAAAGCCAAAACAAAATAATTGAAATGGAGGCCAAATTCCCCAACAAGGTCCCTCTTAACACTTTTAGGTTTGTGCCAAACATGGCCTTAAACCGTTTATTTGCATTAGTCTACTCATGTGCTATCTTAGCTCTCCTCTATCACCATGCAAACACAATCCTCCATTCCAACACTTTTCTCTCCCTTTCCATTTCCACTTCCATGTTAATAGCTGATCTTATCCTAGGGTTTATGTGGGCCACCACGACGGCATACCGGATGCGCCCGGTCCTCCGGCAAGAATTCCCGGAAAATCTTGAGAAAGTCTTGAAGAGAAAAGATTTTCCGGCCATTGATATATTTATATGTACTGCCGATCCATACAAGGAGCCACCAATGAATGTCGTGAACACAGCATTATCGCTTATGGCCTATGATTATCCGACTGAAAAGATTTCGGTCTATGTATCAGACGATGGAGGCTCTCAGCTAACACTCTTTGCTTTCATGGAGGCTGCTAAATTTGGAAAACACCATCCCCCTGTTATTCAGGTAAAAAAAAAATTATTATATTTTATAAAGTTCATGAGAGATGTTGGTGCCTAGCACCTTTGTCAACTAGGCTCAACTACCCAAAAGTTCATGAAACTAACGAAGTAGGAGTATTATAAATATTATGATGTTAAGTATTTTTATATGATTCTCACTTGAAGCGTGAAACCATCAACTAAAGTAGAAAGTAAATTAAGAATAAAATTCTAATTATAATATTATAAAAAAATTAGAAAGTAAACAATTATTTTTGTTACATTCACCTCCTAATTAAATATTATTATTGGTACACGTCATTTTCTAGGAATACTTATTTTCCGAATTATTAGGTGGCAGACCCATACTGAATTTGGACTATTTTCTGCCCACATACTTTCCGTCCCTATCGAAGAGTATAACGGTAGTGTTATGTCATTTTATATATATATATATATATATATATATATATATATATATATATATATTTAGTAAATATATATATATATATATTTCTAGTAAATATATATATATATATATATTTCTAGTAAATATATATATATATATATATATATATATTTCTCGTGAAAGTTTTTTGTCTCAATTTTCCAGTCATTATCTTTCGTTGTTGCTCACTGCATGCATACAAAGCAATCGATTTCTGGTCAATTCTGCCACCATTTCCAATCTTATCCTCTTTTGTCTAAATTTAGAATATACAATTGACTGACGTGTGAAATTGGAATGATTTGCTCAAAAATTATATGGTGAAAATAAGAGTAGAAAATGTGGTATGAAATTAGAAGTTTTTGAGAATGTTCTTATTTTGTTTTTTTATACAAAATATAGGAAAAATTACCAGTATCACTAAAAAAATTAAAATTTAAAAAGTCCTAAAAATAAATTTTATATCCAAAAAATACCAAAATTTAACTTTAATTACAAAAATTGAATAACCAAATTGAAATGAAAGATAAGTTTTCATTCAAATGAAAGCTCCATTGTGACATTAGAAATGTTAAGTTTTATGTTTTAAACTAAAGATTTGTTAGATTTGCAATAGTGCATTAGCCCTTCGTTTATAGTCCTAATTCACTCTTCTCTCTTACAATATTATTAGAAAGTCAATCCAAGACAATATCAAATAATTTTTAACGTACATGTATTATTTTTGAATAATAAAATTTCAATCTCATTGATTCAAATATCAATATTTAAAATGAGTTGGTATTATCTTGTATATGCATGCATGGTGGGTATTAACTAATGTTAATGAGGTGTTGTTGCAGAGGATGTCTGAAAGCATGAAAATTACGGTAGAGGATGTGGTTGAGAGAGGTAAAGTAAGTGACGACTACATCACCAACGAACAAGAGCGACAAGCTTTTAACCAATGGATTCAAGGATTCTCCCGTCAACACCATCCCCCTGTTATTCAGGTAAAAAATAATTTATTATATTTTATAAAGTTTACGAGAGATGTTGGTGCCTAGCACCTTGGTCAACTAGGCCCAACTACCCAAAAGTTCATGAAAAATATTTGTGATTAGTGATAGTAAGTGGTCACTTTATAACACAAACAAATTCCTCACATCTAACTGATGTGTGATGGAGTATTACAAAAGTAGTGTCTTTTTTCGAGGATACCCATGTTATAGTTGAGCACATCAATTTAGGTGAAAATCAAATTAAGAGCAACTTTCAAAAAAGGAAATATTTTAAAAGTGGACAGTTTTTCGGAAACCGCCAAAAAAGAAAAGATTTGACTCTTTTTTAGAAATGGAGAAGAATATTTTTTTTTGAGTAATTTGATTAAAATTTATATTGGAGTTTTGATTGGAATTAATAGACTTTAATGCTATCAATTTCTTTTCCACATAATTTTTTTTTTGATGTCACTCCAATAACAAAATAAATTGTAATTTTAACGTCTCACTTAGTCAAAATGTCGAGAAAGGTATTTTTTTTTTCTTTTTGAACTTCTCACTAAAAAATAAAAAATGTAGTTGCTGTTAATTTTCTTATTGTAGAATATTCATATGAAGAAAAGGATTCCTTATAACTTACTAATGTGAGCAAGAAAATCATAGTTTTTAGGTTTCCAAATTTGCATTTTGTTTGGGAAGAGAGCTGCTTGCTTGAATCTCATTAATTTGTTAAAGACCTTTACTTTAGTTTTAATTATAACCACTTTTTTGACTCTTAGTGATTATAAATCAGAAATACAAATTAATGTGGCAGGGTAATTTAAACATGAACTGTATCTTTAAGGTGAAAATGTAGTTGATATGGTATTTGTCCAACCTAAAATAAGTAAAAATATATATTAATTGGTATAGTCCCTCTCTAACTAACAATATATATATATACATTTTCAATTAAATCCAATTTTTTTCTTCTTATTTTCTTTAATTAATATTTCTGCTGCAAAAAGGTTTTGTTGAACAGCAAAGAGGAAAAGGATACACTGGGCCACCCAATGCCCAATCTGGTATATGTATCTAGAGGGAAAAGCAGGACGGCCCAACATCATTTCAAGGCTGGGGCCTTAAATGCACTGGTAAGAAAGCCAATCTCTTGAGCAAGTTGTGTGTGTGTGTGTGTGTGTTTCAAATATCATGTCACCATATCTAGCCATAAACTCATCTTTAATGAGGTTAACAAAGTCGTGTCGTTTCGCATTTTATTACTCTTTTTGTTTCTAATGTAATATTTTAATCATTAAACCCTAGATCTTGAACTTCATAATTATCACAATAGCATACAAATAATCATAAGTAAAATACCTGAAGACATGATGTTTGATTCTATTAACTTGATGTAGATCCGAAATCTGCAGTATAATAGCCAAAGAAGACGGAATACGATTTCTCCTCTTGGCCCAAAACCCTAATGAGTTGTTTTTCGTAATAGATGAATATGATGGGTATTGCATCTCTTTATATAGGCAAAGGGAGGACCGATTCCTATTAGGATTAGGATTTAATCTCAACCGTCCATCAAGGTAGAGTTTAAATAGGAAACTAACTCTTTTACAAACCAAGATTTAATATGATTTAGTAATCCCAAATCAACCGTGATTCTCACTATTGACCACATAAGGAATTTCTTAACGCAAGAAATAAATCTTACGTCTCCCACTTGGTCAAAGTGATAATCATGTAATGGTTAACTTTAGAAACATAATGCGCGCATAACTACTAAATCAATAACTTACTGGTTAACATAATACCTTCGTAAACCAAGTTATCCATGGGAGTCATAGCGGTTCCACATTATCAGGTTTTCAATATGGTTCCTTCCATGTACTACAACATAAATAACTCAATTCACTAGGCCTTAAGCAGGAGTATAAATAATGGTCTAATAATGTTCTTTCTTCAAGAACAATTTCATTATCAATTATCCATTCACATAATGTATACAAAATATGGAAACAGAAATAAAATTCGAATATCATAAATAAGATCTCAATAGAAGTTCAATGTACAAGCACAACAAAACATAAATCAATAATCGTAATTCTCTCTAGACCCATACTTGAAGTATGTTCATGAAAAGTCTTGAGAGGTAACCCCTTCGTAAGTGCATCTGCAACCATAAGTGTTGTGCTTATATGCTCAATGAACAACTGTTTCTTCTGAATTGCTTGCTTCACAGATAGATACTTAAGGTCCATGTGTTTTGTTCCTTTGGAATATCTATCATGCTTAGAGAAAATATACTGCGGCATTATCACAATAAAGTTTCAGGGTGCGAGACAAAATTCAAGTCTCGAATCTTGAAATGAAATTCGCACCATAAGCAATGATTTGTAGCTTCAAAGCAAGCTACAAATTCAGCCTCCATCGTGGAATTAGCAATGATAGACTCTTTTGCACTTTTCCATGAGATTGCTCCTCCACTAGTAGAAAAACATAACCAAAAGTGCTTTTTCGAGTATCTACACATCCACCATAATCGAATCAATAACCAACCAACTCTAATTGATCGACTTTTGAATGTAAGACAATAATCTTTCGTGCCCGTAAGTATCTCAAAACTTTCTTTGCGCTTTCCAATGATCCACTCGGATTTATTTGGTATCTTCCCAACATGCCAACAAAGAAACTAATGTCCGGCCTTGTGCAACTTGTGCATACATCAAGCTTCCTACTAAAGAAGCATAGGGAATGTTTTCCATTTGCTTACGTTCCAATTCATTTTTAGGACATTGATAGAGACCGAACTTGTCTCCTTTTTGAATTGGAGCAACGCTTGCAAGACATGTTGCCATTGCAAATCTTTCCAAAACTCTTTCGATGTATGTTTTCCGGGAGAGTCCAAGTAATCCACGTGATCCGTCACGGAATATTTCTATCCCAATTACGTAGGAAGCCTCACCCATATCTTTCATCTCGAAGTTTTTGGAGAGATATGCTTTGGTTTCATGCAATAAGCCAAGATCACTACTTGCCAATAATATGTCATCAACATACGTAACCAAAAATATGAACTTACTCCCACCGATCTTGAGGTATATGCATGGATCTACGTATTTTCTTCAAAACCAAAAGCATTAATGGTTTCGTTGAATTTTAGATACCATTGTCGGGAGGCTTGCTTAAGTCCATAAATGGATTTCTTAAGTTTGCAGACCATGTCTTCTGTCCTTCTAAGGTAAAACCTTCGTTGACCCATGTATACTTCTTCTTGCACTCACCATTAAGAAAGGTGTTTTCACATCCATTTGATGTAACTCTAAGTCATAATGAGCTACTAGGGCCATAATAATTCTAAGAGAATCTTTCTTTGACACGGAGAAAAAGTCTCTTTGTAATCTATGCCATCCTTTTGAGTAAAACCTTTGGCTACAAGTCTAGCTTTATATCGCTCAATATTGCCATGACACCACGTTTGGTCTTAAAGACCCATTTACACCCAACTGTTTTGTGTCCTTTCGGCAAATGAGTGAGTTCCTGACTTGATTATCTCGCCATTGATTTTAACTCATCTTTCATGGCATCAATCCATTTATCGAATTATTACTCGTAATGGCTTGTGAATAGGAAACAGGATCTTTCATTATCCCTATGTCAAAATCGATTCTTGTAGATAAACAACATAATCATCGGGAATAGCACTTCGTTTTCTCGTTGAGATCTTCTTAATTTGGTTCCGTGTTTGTTCCACAATTTCTTCATTGGCGTGATTTCATTATGGGGTTGTGGCTGATGTGGTGGTAGCTCTTCATCATTTATCGGTTCATCGATAATTGGAGCCACAGTGGTCCTTCAACGTTTAACGGTTCAACGATGGAAGAATTCACCTTGTCCGCTTGTTTTTAGGTAATGGGATTGTTACCCTAATTTCGTGAACAGACTTATCCTCCACAAATGTACTCCCACTAATCATGCCATCCTCAATGAATTTGACATTTCCAGTTTCCACAATTCGCCTTATGGTTAGGACAATAAATTATATACCCTTTGGATTTTTCGGAAAACCAATGAAATACCCACTTATAGTTTTCAAATCCAATTTGTTTGCTTGAGGGTTATATACCTTCGCTTCAACTGGACATCCCCAAACATGGGTGTTTTAAACTAGGTTTCACCTTTCCACGCTCAAAAGGGTCTTTGGAACCGCTTTATCGGGAACCCTATTTAAAATATATACACCATGCGAAGAGCATATGTCCACAACGTAATGGGCAAATTAGCATGACTCATCATGCTTCTAACCATTTCTAAAAGCGTGCGATTCCGCCTTTCGCTACACCATTCTCGCCAAGGAGAATCGGGCATTGTGTATTGAGCTACAATTCCAAGTTGTTCGAGGAGTCGGCAAAAGGTCCGGATGTTGACTGTTTCGTCATACCGCCATAAAATTCTCCACCTCTATCGGACCTTATGATTTTCACTTTTCTTTCTAATTGCCTCTCAACCTCGGTTATAAATACTTGCACAAAGATTCACGATTGAGATTTATTATGCAATAGATAGAGATAACGTAAACGTGAATAATCATCAATAAAGGTGATGAAGTAGTTTTCTCCCCAAATGTTGGAACATCAAAAGGTCCACAAATATCGTATGTATTATTTCAAGAAGTGAGAACTCCTTGTGGCTCCTTTCTTTGTGTGTTTTGTTGCTTTGCCTTTAATACAATCCACACAACTATGATAATCGAAAATCTAGGTTTGGTAAAACACCATCTTTTACTAATCTTTGAAGTCGCTACGGGATATATGTCCCAACTTCGATGCCACAAGAATGAAGAGTCCTTTTTCATTACATGATGTACTTCCTTGATTATGATGAGGTCAAATGAGTTTCGATGTGGATGGAGAAGACAAAGTAAATTTGTAAAGACCATCTACAAGAATTCCGAACCAACATTAATAGAATTCTTATATAAATTGAAACTTTTACTACCCAAATCAAACATAAATCCTTGTAAGTCAAGTTTAGAAACCTGAAACTAAGTTTGGGAAATGGATGGAACATAAAGAGTTTGAAATAAATCCAAATAATATCCTTTTTCAAGAACAAGACGATATGTTCCAATAGCTTCGACAGGAGCTTTATTGCCGTTCCCTACAGATAAGAAGTTTTCAGTTGGGTTTATGATTTGGGTCGTAAGGTATCCCTTTCTTTTCGAACCAATTACGACGTTTCTCACAGTTATTCTGGAAGTGTCCAGATTTCCTACAGAAACGACAAACTTCTTCTTTCTTTGCCTTGACTTGAGCAGGTTGGACTTTATCATTCATTTTGGATGGTGCTCTTTTCTGGCCTTTTCCAGCCTTTTACCCAAACTTATGATTCGCTCCTTGAGTAGTGAGATGTGCAACATTAGTACCTTGTTGAGTCAGCCTTGCTTCTTCCTGAACTAACATGTTAGATAGTTCATTCACTGTCCACTTTTCCTTAATAGAGTTGTAATTCACTTGAAAAGGGGCATACTGTGGAGGAAGAGAATTTAGGATAAACTGAACAAGAAAATTCCCATCCACTTTCATTCCCAAATTCTGAAGCTTAGCTGCAAGGTTTTGCATCTCAATAATATGATTGTGCATTGACCGTGCACCATCAAACTTCATAGTAGTGAGTTCTGACATTAATTTCCCTGCAAGAGACTTATCTGCAGTCTTAAAGCGTTCTGCAACGGATTCCATGAATTCCCTAGCCAATTTCGTTTCAGGAAGAGAGGTCTTGATGTTTGCAGCAGTCGTCATTCGCATGAACATAAGGCTCAATCTGTTACTTTTCTCCCACAGTTTATGGAGATCTTTATCCTCTTTGGTACTTTCTGCGGTTAATTCAGGAGGTTTTTCAATTTGGAGTGCAAGATCGAGATCAAGAACACCCAAAGTGAATTCAACATTCTCACGCCATTCTGAGAAGTTAGTACCATTAAGGGAGGGTACAGATGAAGCATGCGAGTGCAAATTAACGGGAACAGGAGCTGAAGACATAATAGAGATATATAAGAATTAAAATTGTCTAAACAAACATAAAGAAAATTCTCCTGTGGGTAGAATCTTCATCAAAATAATCATGTTTTAAAGAGTCAAAATTTTAATTTAATTATGTGTACAAGAAGAAAATAAATATCTGTGGATATTTTACTTTTCTAAAACACATAAATCTTAATGTTGTTCAAACACGTGGATCAGAATCACCTGTGGGTAATACTGTTCTAATATGTATGCACAACCTGGAAGACTCATATCAATAAGTAAACATGATTATTAAATAACATTAATATCATAATTTATTATCACTGTGGTGATAACAAGACTTTTATACTTAAAACATTTTTATTGCGGAATACATAAAACTTAATAAAATAATAAAACCTAATAATACTAGCATACTAATTCAATACAAACAATACCAATTACAAGACAATACCAATTACAGTACGTAACCAAATACATAAAATTTCCAAGAAGCAAGGTCTTTTATATCCATCATCACCATGCAATTCTTGAATCCCAAAAAAAACCCAATGCAAGTTCATCTTCTTTAATGACGTGAAAATAATAATGATGATAAAATCTCATATGACCTCTCATTATTTTAACCTCACGAGTCTGTTCCAACCAAAACTTATCTTGTCTGTTCCAACTCATGGCTTGGTATTTATATAAGTAATACCGATCAAGGTGGTCGACATGAACATCGTTACGAGTTTACTCAAAAGGGAATTAAACAAGGGGCATGAGATCGTAAATTAATAAAACAGTAATATTGAATGTGTTTTTCATGGATAATCATGAGTTCGTAACCTAAAGCTCTGATACCAACTGTAATATTTTAATTATTAAACCCTAGATCTTGAACTTCATAATTATCACAATAGCATACAAATAATCATAAGTAAAATACCTGAAGACATGATGTTTGATTCTATTAACTTGATGTAGATCCGAAATCTGCAGTATAATAGCCAAAGAAGACGGAATACGATTTCTCCCTCTTGGCCCAAAACCCTAATGAGTTGTTTTTCGTAATAGATGAATATGATGGGTATTGCATCTCTTTATATAGGCAAAGGGAGGACCGATTCCTATTAGGATTAGGATTTAATCTCAACCGTCCATCAAGGTAGAGTTTAAATAGGAAACTAACTCCTTTTACAAACCAGTATTTAATATGATTTAGTAATCCCAAATCAACCGTGATTCTCACTATTGACCACATAAGGAATTTCTTAACCTGCAAGAAATAAATCTTACATCTAAATGATTGTTTGTTTGATTTAGATATACGGATTAAGAAATATTAATAAACTATATTATAAATATTTATATAGTATGTAGTTTTCTTTAAACTCTTGTGAATATGACCATAATTAAAGTAGAAAAAAACAGTAGGGGTAAAGTGATAAAAATATTTTTCTAAAAAAAAAAAGTTTCAAAACATGACTATTTTTTTAGAATGAACAAAAAAAGAAATTAAAACAATTATTTAGGAATGAAAGAAGTATATGTTTAGTGGGTCTAGTTGACTCCGTACATCTTTAATTTTCACTTCTTAGGCTCAAATCATATGCAAGCTTCATCTTTTCTTTGTGCATCAAAAAAATACATCGCGTGCTAAAGAAAATTGAGTTAAAAAAGTTTAGTAAGATTCAGCATAAGTCATTTCTCATCAGTTAAATCAAACAGACATTATGTTTTCTTTATCCTTACTCTAATTTTTAATTTTGTTTTCTTGAAGCTTCGAATATCAGCTATTATGACAAATGCACCAATAATCCTCACTCAAGATTGCGACATGTACTCCAACGATCCCCAAACACCTTATCACATGCTATGTTACTTCTCTGATCCATCTTTCCATCCCAATTTAGGATACACTCAGTTTCCTCAACGCTATCACGGGCTAAACAAAACTGACATCTATGGAGGCGAAATCAAACGCCTCTTCATAGTCCATCCGGTGGGAATGGATGGTCTAGCAGGTCCTAATTATGTTGGGAGCGGGTGTTTTTTCCTTCGCCGAGTTTTCTTTGGTGGTCCATCGTTGATGGTATCGCCAGAAATCAGGGAACTCAACCCGAACCATGCCGTCGAGAAGCCCATCAAGGATCAATCTATTTTAGCTTTAGCTCACCATGTAGCGGGATGCAACTATGAGAATGATACCAATTGGGGTTCCAAGGTAACTATATTTTTCAATTCTATTATTGTCTGTTTAGGAACCTCAATATCATAGCTTCGAAGTGGAATTGAAAGAACAATTTAAATTTCATGGAGCTAAAATTGTTCATCAAATTCTAATTCTAAAGCTTGGCATTGAGTACCTAAATATAGTTTTATTGTTATTCTCATTTTTGTTGCCAAATTAGTTTTAATTATTCAATGGACCAAGGCCCTTATATTTTATTAGGGTATATTATGGATTTATCTTCAATATGGGCCATTGGCCTATTTCTAACCAATTGGTCCAATCAAAATTTATAGTTGGGCTTTAGATATGGATCACTAGTTGAGGACTATTATACGGGTTTTCGGCTCCAGTGTGAAGGTTGGAAATCTGTATTTTGTCATCCGAGTAGACCGGCATTTTTGGACGATGTCCCGATCACACTTATCGACACACTGAGCCAAAACAAAAGATGGGCTATCGGCCTTCTTGAGGTTGCCTTTTCGAAGTACAATCCACTAACATTTGGGACGAGATTTATAGGCCTTCTCATGGGCCTTTGTTATTCACACGCTGCCTTTTGGGCCCTTTGGTCCATTCCTATCAACATATATTCCTCCCTCCCTCAGATAGCTCTTCTCAATGGAGTCTCCATCTTCCCCAAGGTTTGTACTCGCATCTCTCTCTCTCTCTCTCTCTCTCTCTCTCTCTCTCTCTCTCTCTCTCTCTCTCCATGTGTCCTTTTTATTATGAGTTGGATTTGACACAAATGTACATGTTTGATTATGCACAAAATTCTGAACTTATCCGTCCATATTTTGAGTTAAAATAAAAAATACATGCTACAACGTATACATAAATCCTGAAGTACTTGATTTAATGAATTTCTTCAGCAAGATTACTCAATCAAATTTATTCTTGTACGTAGATAACTGATCCATGGATCTACTTGTACGTTTTCCTATTCCTTGGGGCCTACGGACAAGATTGCTTTGACTACATATCTTTCGGGGGTAATTTTGAGAAGTGGTGGAATGAACAAAGGATGTGGCTATTTAGGGGACTCTCATCTTACATGTTTGGGCTCACCGAGTACACTATCAAACACTTGGGCATCACCTCACAAGGATTCAATGTAACTAGCAAAGTACAAGATGAAGAACAAAGCAAGAGATATGATCAAGGAATTTTTGAATTCGGGGTTCCATCGCCAATGTTCGTGCCATTCACGACCGCTGCAATTCTCAATCTAATCGCGTTAATCTCGGGTTTTCTACAAATTTTCATGGGAAGAGACTTGGAGGAAATGTTTGTGCAAATTTTTTTAGCTGGTTTTGGGGTTTTGAATAGCTTGCCAGTTTAT
This sequence comes from Platycodon grandiflorus, assembly GCA_016624345.1. Taxonomy (NCBI): domain Eukaryota; kingdom Viridiplantae; phylum Streptophyta; class Magnoliopsida; order Asterales; family Campanulaceae; genus Platycodon; species Platycodon grandiflorus. The sequence goes on along the minus strand of CM028361.1, from coordinate 52,581,591 downwards.
GGAGCTATGTTGTTGAGGAAAGATAAAGGAAGGATGCCTACTAAGATCACATTCATTTCTACAATGCTGGCATGGACTATTTGTGCAACAAGTTATTTCATATTATGAATATCAAAAGATTTATAATTAAGTCTTAGTCCATTGTAGTATATATTATGCTGAGAGTTAATAAGAAAATAACTCTCTTCATCTTCGTGGTTCTTTTTATTGTACTATATATTACACCGAAAGTTAATAAGAAAATAACTCTCTTCGTCTTCGCGGTTCTTTTTATGGTTTGTAGTATAATTAATAGCCCGTTTGGTTGAGCGTTTTGGCCAAAACGCAGGGATAAAATGCAACTTATTTGTAAAAATTGTGTTTCAATACTGCGGCAGAAAAAGCAGCGTTTTTAAAACGCAGCTGCGTTTTAAAACGTTGGAATTCCCAGCTTTTTCCCAAAACGCAGGTTTTAAAACACTGTTGGGAAAAAAAAGCTACGTATTGAAGTGATATCCCAAACGTATTTATAAGGAAAGACCTGCGTTTTAAAAACACTGCGTTTTGTAAACGCTGCACCAAACGGGCTCTAAGTCTTCGTCCTCGTTTTTACTGAATACCGCCCGCCCTTTTAAAGACCAGATTACTATACTACCCTTTGTAAGAGTTGATTGCCCAAGACAACTGTGAGCTGATATGAGCTCTTGTATTTATAAGAAAGATTATCACAGAATTGTCAACTACGTAAAGTCTATAATTTACATATAAATCATCCCAGATTTAATAGCATTATTCCTAAACTATTGTAGTTTACATATATTGAAAGCTGTAAGTTAGGAAGGAGATATTGTCTGGGAATCTCCTTGTGATTCTAGCCAAGAATTACGGCTGTCACCCCCCCCCTCAAGCTAGACGGAGGTGACTGAAGACGCAGCTTGGAGTTAAGACGATCGAAGCGCAGGTGATTGAGACCTTTAGTAAATAGGTCTGCAAGTTGGTCATTAGTGGAAACATATGCCAACTTCAGAGAATTGCTTTGAACAAGCTCCGATCCCAGACAAAGTGGTAATCGATCTTGATGTAGCGAATTGAGCATGGAAGACAGGATTTCGAGCCATTTGGAGGGTAGAAATGTTGTTGCAAAATAGTAAGGGAGGTCGATGGAGTGGAATGTTTAGTTCGCAAAACAAATAAGTGAACCAACAAATCTCGGCTGCTGTAGTAGCCAAAGCTCGGTACTTTGCTTTGCTGCTAGAACGGGAGATGGTGGTTTGCTTCTTGGCAGACCAGGACACCAAGTTCGAACCGATAAAAATGCAGGAGCCTATGGTCGAGTGACGATCATCCGGGTCCCCGGCCCAGTCAGCGTTCAAAGAGCCATGTCAGGTGACCGATGAAAAATCAATCCTTTGGCAAGAGACCCTTTGATATAATGAAGAATTCTTTTTACTGCTTGAAGATGGGTTGACTGAGGCTGATGCATGAATTGGAAGATTTGATTGACGGCAAAGGTGATATCGGGTCGTGTTAACGTGAGATATTGTAGACTATGCGCCGGTAAAGGGTAGGATCAGGGAGGGGGTCACTAGAGTTAAGAGAAAGGCGTGTGTGTGTGGAGCAATAGGTGTGACACATGGTTTACAATCTCTCATGTTGAACTGAGTAAGAAGTTCCATGACATAGCGAGTTTATCCGAGATGAAGATGATCCTTGGTTCGAGTGGTTTCAATACCCAGAATATAGCCCAAGCTCCCGAGCTTACGGCTGTTAAAGTTGGCACACAAGCGGTCAGATTGCGTTCCAAGTGTGTTTCAAACTTGATTGGAGGTTAGGATCATTTGGGAATACTTAGTAAACATTTTGTTTTGAACATAAGATGGAAAAAGATACACCCAAAAGCATGGATACATGCTTAAACTCGAAATTCTGTTCATCCGAACAGTCTATAGTAATTTGGCGACAGCTTTGTGTAAAAAAGTCAGATTTGCAAATCATTTAATTCTGTGTAAACTAGACTCAAAGAGCTTTCCAACCATATCTTATATGCAAATTTTAGAGTTGTAGATCATCCCAGACATGTCTTTCAAGTTGATTGAAAATCAAAATGGTGACAGCTTTTGATCATTTTGGTTTTTGTTTAACCTTTGACCCTTTTGACCATTTGACCCATTTTTGTTTCTTTGACTGAATTAAAGAACATCCATTGACTCTTTGACCAGCTATATGACTCTCCTAGACACCATTAGAGAGCCTTAAACTCAGTCATTTGTTCATCTTTAACTTTAGAACATAGAGAGAGAGAGAAGAGAGAGTTCTAGAGTGAGAAAGTGCCATAACTTGAGCATTTGGAGTCCAAATCACGATTTGTCTTCGCCATTGTGGAGCAATTGACTAAAGGAACACTTTTCATAGATTTCATGCTAAATTTCATGGTTTAATTTTGGTGGAGTTAAGTAACTATGATGTTTTGTATGTTTATGAGTTGAATTAGAATAGTAAAGCATGTAGGTTATGTTAGATGATGATCCTTGTGTTGATTTCTTGGAAGAAAAGTGTTATTAGTTGTTCCTAATGATATTTTGTTATCTTAAGTTACTGATTTAAGTTGGAAATGTAATGGGGGAAAGACATGATCAGTTTTAGAAGCCAAATGCTTAGTTCTTGAATTGAGATTGGTCACTGTTTTAAGGCATGTTGTCGACTTTACTGGGGAAAATCCTTCCTTGATATTTGTCCAAGTTTTTGATATGTTTTACATTTATATGTTGTGTAGCATTCTGTAAATTTTCATAAATTTTAGAGATAAGGAAGTACCTCGTTTAGGTTGTGTTTTATCGTTGCGCAGAGTAGACTTTTTCTGGAAATTTTGGGTTGTCATTCAAACTTTATGTGGTTGCATGTGGATGAATATAAGTCCAAATGGACTGATTCAAAATGGTAAATTGCAATTTGGGATGTCTAGTTTCTGGATATGTAGGATTCATAATATTTGGACTAGTGTCGTATATTTGGTGAATTTTATAATAATGCTGCACATAATTGAATTATTTGTTTCGTTGACAGAAATTTCTGGATATTGGTTTGGAATTAAAGTGAGTAGATTATGGTGATTATAGTTCCGATTGGAAAATTTTAAAGTGGTAAATTATAGTTCAAGATGTCTAGTTTATAAATATGAAAGAATGATAATATTTGGATTTTTGTGAAATATTTGTTGGATGTAACAATACGGTTGCGCACGAATTTATAAGTGTGGTAATTGAATCAAATTGGGTTATGGATATAATAAGTTAATGAATTGGGATATTGAACTATAGGGAAATTTCATGATGAAGAATTTAGTAATATGGAGTGTATTTCCTATAACACAAGAATAGGTTTGAATCGATGAGTCCCAAGAGACTTGTGACATGTAGATAACATGGGATTTGTAAGGAGTCATGATACACATAGTACACGACGAGAATGATATGTGATAGGTTATGATATACATGAGATCTAGTGTCTTGAGCGATTATAGGATACTGTAGAGATCCTAAGTTGAGTGTAATGGTTGTAAATATGAGTAGACTTACGTATGTTGCAATTGTAAAGTTTAGCATTAGCGGACTTAGACGATTTAGCTATGTGGAGTTATAAGTTGTGTACATGTAAGGAACATGTTACTTTATTTTGGGATTAATAGTGAATCACCTATCCTTGTGATGTATAAGTTCCACGTTGTGGACATCATTTGATAGTTGTTTATATGGTAAGAATACCTTACATTCGTGGCTATGTGTGTGTCTAGCTAACACGGACCCTATTTGATGGTTGAGTTGTACAATAGGCCTACTTTGCCTATTCTCTTGTTAGTTACATGTGTTTGTGATTACGGACATGATGTGATTGTTCTAGTTTGTGATTAGACAATCATCCTACTTTGATGATTGAGTATGTGTTTAATATTTACAAGCACCTTATATTGATTTGGGTATGTGATTCATTAGAACACATCATGTTTTATATTATTGAGTTGTGATTCATTAGAACACATCATGTTTTATATCGTTGAGTTGTGATTCAATAGAACACATCATGTTTGATATTGTTGAGTTGTGATTCAATAGAACACACTTTGAATTGTTTTGTATGACGAGTAAACATCTACTCGTGCATCGAGTTAAATCCATGGATTATTTGTTAGCGGTGTATTGACGCTCGATTATTGCAGGAGCTGGGGCTACGTAATAGTTGAAGGACAATACATCGGGTCTCGTCTTACCGTTGGCCATAGTAAGGGCATAGCGCCAATTGATGTATGGAATAAACTTCACCTTGGTAAGCTATTCCGTAGTTGATTCTTGGGTTGTAGGGACCAAGATTACCCGTCGACGTGAATACAGAAAATATTTCACACATTATTGAGTTATGGCTTTAATTCATCGATCGAGTACGTCAACAACGGCTCATACATTTGGTATTATATTGATTGCTTGGTTGGAAATATTGGTTATGTTCGAGGTGTAGCATGACATGATATCATATGTTATGTGTTTACTTTACGTTCCTTATGTGCTTCCTATACAAGCGAAAGTTGGTCGTGGTCTCCAACTAGTATGGGACGGTTGGAGGTTGCTGAGCCTCTCGTTAGTATAGAGTTGGTTACTCCTATGTGATATTATATGTTTATTATCATGTTACTATTGTGGATAATGCCATGCCATATAGTCGCATGTAGTAACTTGTTGATCAATAGTTTAAGTTAGTATCACTATCTAGATTTGTTGGTTTATAATTGAAAGGTTAGGTAAGCGGGAATTGTTACCAAGATTAGTGCATATAGAGTCTTGGTTTACTGTTGCATTTATACTCATAGCACCCACTACATTATAGTGGCTTACGAAGTCTTTTAGACTCACCCAACAACTTCCTCAGTTTGCAGGTTATAAGTTCCAGTGTTGTGAGACTTGAAGCTTAGAATTTAGCAAGTTGTATTTATGTTGTCATTTCCTATCATTTCTTGTATTGTGAGACCATGGTTCAACGAAGTTAAGTAAACTTAGTATGTTGGGTAAAAATATTTGTATTCTTTAGATTTGTATTTTGAGGCCGACATGAGAGGTCGTGCCGGTTGTAGTACTTTATAATTTTGGTTTACTGACTCGTGGTTTTGGTGTGGCCTTGTGCCGTTGATATTTTATTAGTAGTATTCCTGAGCGTGTTAGCTCGTGGTGTTCAGTATTGTTGTTCTCTAGCATTTTTTGTAGCCGTCGAGGTTGTTTTATTAGTGAGTTGTACTTCGAGTTTTTAAAACTTATATTTTTTCTGGTATTCCGCTGCATAGTTTTGGTTTTGAGCTTTTGTGGCTCACTCTAGTCTGTTGTTCTTTCTAGTTTGGCGCACCGAGTTGGGATTCAACATCAGACCTCAGTCTCGGGTCGTCACAAGCAACAACGCTTTTCGCTTCTTTTCATCACGTGCTTCATGGGAATATGCTCTTCCAAGACATGGCAAGGGCTCAATGCTCAAAATTTGTGAGCGGACTGTGGCATATGCATCTTTTAGTCCCATGAGAAAATTAAATACATTTTCCTCTTCACGCATCTCCTACATCTTATGTTAAGCACCACAGGTACAATTGGGTGTTGGTCTGAAATTGTACGATTCACTCCACACAATTTCCAATTTTCCACAATGTGTGGATATGGTAGATTTTTTTTGCTGCAAAAGGAAAATGGAATGCTTTAATTCGTATACTCTGGGCACGATTCCTTGAGTGAATTGCTCCTCGAAGTCTGGCCAAATTGCTGTTGGTCCATTACATGGGCTTGACATAGATGCTCCTTGGTAGGTTCTATGTCTTGCATTTTAAGGCTAAGAATGTTACTAAATAGTGGGTCCCCCCTTGGAGTTTTGGACAATGGAAGATATCCTTCCAGGAAGTGCATCAATCACCAAGTTACGACCTTGAGGGCCACTTTTACTTGATCAAAGTGGGTGTGTCCTAATTCAAACACAACTCTTTATCTCTCAGTTTGCCTTTGTAAGTCAGACCTTAGAGATGTTAACACCTTATTCGTTTACCCTTCCTCGATAGGACAGGTTGATGTGGCCTCTATAGTTGGGTTACATTCAATGGGATTATGATTGAGGTTGATCACTCCTCTTAGGTGACTTTTGAGATACCCCAATGTTGGTGGTCTCATGTGGAGGACTGTTGAAAGCTAAAGTACCTTGGTTAGTACTAGGTTCCTTGTCTTGTACAATGACCTCAGACTTCGTGCCATGTCTTAAGTCAATTCATAGTCAAAAGGACAGTTGACACAATTCTATTAGGTATGCCAAATGATGGTGTTGACTAGAAATTCACCACGGGTTACCATTATGTGGAATGTGCAGGGCGTACCACTGCTTCTTGAATGGGGAAGTAAAAGTAATGGTCAAGGTCATCTATAAATCCAAAGCTCCTTCCAAACTGGGAAATTGGACCGTGGGTGGTTTAAATGGCTTGGTTAGACGCTATGTACGCTATATATAAGGTAGGGGTTCTCCTTCGAATAGGTTCAACCACTTGATTCTTAGCATCTGTAGTGTTTGAGTGAGTAGTGCCCAACTCTCGAATCAATGGTCAACAAGAAATTGTTGGTAGTTGATTGCTAAATCGACAACTACATAATTTTTAGTTTTTAGGTGGACTAGAGGAAGGTTAGACACTTAGATGGGTTTTTAAAAGTAATAACCAGACAGAGATCAAAAAATTTATTGAAGATAAGTTTTACAAGGATCTCTAAAGATAAATAGAATGCAAACATACTAGATCAACACGAAGTTGAGGTGTACTTAAAATGTAGTTTGTTGTTGAGGTTGCTTGGACCAAAGAGTTAGGATTGGTGAAGGACACGACTTGTTAATACCTCTCTTATGATCAAGGTTGAGATGTTACTTATGTTAAAGAACAAAGAACTCAACTAGGGAGGTTCGTTACACTTTAAAATAAGACAAGTACTCAAGTAAAGAAGATAGAATCTTGAAGAGGATTGTAAATATAGTTGTATTGATTAAAGAGTATGACTTGTTGAAGAGTTGTCTACAATAATAATAGGCCTTTTCCTTAAGTCCTTTACCTCGTCGCCCTCTATCATGATGTAGAACAAGCTGCAAATGTTTTTTTAACCATTTTCTAACAATTATGAAAGGAGGGGTGCGAAGCCTCCGTTTTGACATTTTAGCTTTAGTGGAAATCCAAAGTTTAGGACTTGGGTTAGGGGTGCAAGTGTTATTTTAATAAATTGAAGATGTTGTTGGATCACGATGAAACTGTCACGATTGATCTGAAACGGCCCATTCTTCAAGACCCATCGCTTCGCCATATGCTCTACCATTTTACGGCCATCTGAGATCATTTAGGCCCCACCACCCATGTTTTATTGCTTTCCGTAAGTTTATCGTTAACTTTCCTTATTTTTGTACATTCTTTATTTTCAGTTTTCTTTCCCGTTTAGAGTTTGGATTGTGTTTATGGTATATAAATACCCCTATTATGCCTATGTTTGGATACTTTTGATAATAATAAGGGTTAATGACACTATAAGTCCCTCTACTATGGCCGATTCCACTAGTAGTCCCTTAACAAAGTTTTTTCAAATTTTAGTCCCACAAGTTTAAAATTGTTACGCAGCTAGTCATTTTAATGGATCCCGTTAAAAAAATTCCGTTAAGTGACCCATGTGCCTCCCACGTGCATTTGAGTAAGGGCAAAATTAGAATTTCACTTATCATCTTCTTCAAACGCCAATCCCCAAAACTCATACATTGATTTGTTAAACCTATAAGGAAAGAAGGAAATAAGGGGCCTAGTTTGTGAGACAAGAAAAACAGAGAGAAGAGATACACAAAAGGAAAGAAGAACTCAACTGCCATGTCTGCTTTTCTATGATTCATTCACACACACATATATATACACACACACACACACACACCCCATATACTCCTATGATACAAAGAATCTGAATTAATTTAATCTATCCTAGTCAAACTACCAGATAGAATTCACATGTTGGAATGCAATTAATCATGGTGCATGCTTCTGTTAATACCCCCCCTCAAGCCAAGCGAAACCTGGTGTAGTTGCAGCTTGTCCAGGAGAAGGCTAAGATAAGGGAGTGCTAAACTCTTAATAAAGACATCCGCCTATTGATTTTGTGAAGAAATGTAGGATAAACAGATGAACCCCCGTTGTTGAAGTTTTCGAACGAAGTGGTAGTCAATCTCTATGTGACGAGTGCGAGCATGAAAAATAGGATTCCGTGACATGTGAATAGCTGATATATTATCGCAGTTAAGGACAAGAGCTTGCAAAAATAAACCAAGTTCTCGGTAGTAGAATGAAAACCAACGTAGTTCCACTGCTGTTGTTGCAAGGGCTCGGTACTCAGCTTTGCTGCTGGACCTCGTGACAGTAGATTGTTTCTTGGCTGTCCAAGAAACTATGTTTGGCCAAATAAAAACACATGCGCCAGTCGTAGAGCGTCGATCATCTGTGGAACTTGCCCAATCTAAATCAGAGTAGGTTGTGAGACTTGTGTCAGTAGAGTGGTGAAACTGAAGTCCCATTGTTATTGTCCCTTTCACATATCTCATAATTTTTTTTACTGCTTATAAATGGGTGGTTCGAGGAGAATGCATAAACTGGCACACTTGTTTGACTAAAAAATGTTATGTTTGGATGAGTAAGAGTCAAGTATTGTAAACCTCCTACCATGCAACGGTAGGTAGTTACGTCTTCAGTAGGATCACCATCCAAGCTAGCTAAGTTTTGACTAGGAACCATTGGAGTATGGGCTGGCTTACAGTCCGCCATATTGAACTTACGAAGAAGTTCTGAGGTAAACCTAGACTGACCAAGCTAAAGAGTTTAATGAGTACGAACAGCTTCTATGCGAAGAAAATAACTGAGGGGGCTCAAACGACCACTATCAAATGTGGCACATATGTTATTAAGAACTTGGGTTACATCATCGGACGAAGAACCGGTCACAATTATCTCATCGACATAGACCAAAATAGCAAGGGCCGAACCATTAGAATGTCTGATCAATAAAGGACTGTCTGATCTGCTATTGAAAAATCTAAGAGATAACAAATAATCATGCAATCGATGGAACCAAGCATATGGAGATTGCTTCAGACCATAGAGGGCACTACACACATGTATAGGAAGACGTGGATCCGAGAACCCTGGTGGTTGAGCCACGTATACATCTTCCTTCAAAAATCTATTCAAATAGACATTATGTACATCGAGTTGCTCAATTTTCCAAGACTGCGAGTATGCTAGAGGGAGGAGAGTACTAATTGTAGGTGGTTTCACGACGGGACTGAAAGTCTTGTCATAATCAATACCTTCTTGTTGTGTGAATCCTTGAGCCATGAGCCGAGCCTTGTAACGTTCCAATGAACCATTGACCCACATTTTAATTTTGTCACTTACTTCCAATTACATTCATGTCGGGAGTGCGCGGTACCAACGACCATGTGTTGATTTTTGTGCAATGCTTTTAATTTTTCTTGCATGGCCTGTTTCAATGGCGGCAAAGTGGTAGCTTGTTTAAACGATCGTGGCTCAAAGATTTCATGAGATGGTGATATAGCGGAAAGAGCCTGAGGTAGAGGATGCTTTGACATTATCTCATTTATACTTCTATAACGTAATGGTGTAGTACCTGAAGAGTCAGAAGCGATGTCCAAATCTTGATTTAAATTTCATGGAATGGGGCTGTTGTCAAAATTTGGCCGAGACTCAGGTTCACTATTTACTCGAATGGGAGCAACTGGTGAAGAATTGATAGATGTAGCAGGACTAGACAGCCAATCAGAGGTTTCATTTGTCTGTTGAGAGTAAGGCAAACGATTAGCGGCTGGCAACTGACTTGGTTGGGCATGAGTAGGAGAGCATGTTGCCCAATGTTTAGAGAGACCTGGTTGTGTCACAATTGGTGAAACAATTCCTTTGTTCTGAGCAGAAGGAGGAAAAGTAATTTTGCTTCCTACAAATTGTTAGCCAAAGGGAAAAACTGCTCATCAAAAAATATATGCCGAGAAATGTAAAGTCGACTAGTCTTCCAATCAAGGCAGCGATATCCCTTTCAAAAATTGTCATATCCCAAAAATATGCACGGGGTGGACTTGGGATGAAGCTTATGTTTGTTATAAGGCCCGAGGTAGGGAAAACACAAGCACCTAATAGTTTTTAAAAACTGGTAGTTTGGCACCGGGTGTAACAACTTTTGATGCAGGGATATGAAGTTATGTTGCCAGATAAGAAGCCTATTAATCAAGAAAACTGATGTCATGAATGCTTCAACCCAATACTTTTATGGTAAGTTCAATTGAGCCATTAAAAAAAGACCCATCTCAATGATGTGTCGATGTTTACGCTCAACTACGCCATTTTGTCAAGGCGTGTAGGGACAAGTAGACTGATGTCGGATGCCATGAGACTTGAGAAAAAGTTCAAACTGTTTACTCATGAATTCCCCTCCCCCATTTGTTTGAACTATTTTTATTGTATGAATAGCAGAGATTTTCCTAGAGAGATGTTTATCGACTTGTGTTTTAAAATCGATAAACACAGGAGTAACTTCAGATTTATGAACCAAGGGAAAAATCCAAGTATATCTAGAAAATTCATCCACGATGCTCAAATAAAATCGAAAACCCGAATTTGAAATAACGGGAGAAGGACTCCAAACATCTAAGTGCAATAAAATCTAATGGTTGCAATGAATTAAAACTACGGGTGACAAAAGGAATACTACATGACTTACCTATAGGGCAGACATGACACAAATTTTTATTTTTGAGTGATCCAGTAACTAGAATCCGAACTTTATTGACTAATGACTCGAAGACCTGTGATAATGGATGGCCTAGACGAACGTGCCAAGTAGACGATGATGCACGTTCCCCAATAAGAGCAACAGAGCTGACTTGAGAATTAGATGAGAATCGTAACTGACAGAGGCCGTCGGAACTATTTCCAGAAAAAATAGTCTGCTTCATATGGTTGTCCTTTACATGAAAACTAGAAGCATTAAATTCAAAGAAACAATTATTGTCCAAAGAGAATTTACGAATAGACAGAAGATTTTATGAACATTTGGCACACAAAGAATATTACAGAAATGAAATTTACAATTATTATTGATAAAAGACGATTGACCGATTAAGGAGATTGGAATGCGTTCCCCATTTGCAACAATAACAGAATTGGTACCTGTGTACGGAGATATATTTTCCATACTATCCAACGAAGATGAGACATGATTGGTAACTCCAGAGTCCAGGACGTATGTAGGAGCCATGGGAGAGAAATTTACCATTTGTTGATTACCACTAGGAGATGCCTGATGTGGAGGGGTTTGAGGAAACTGACTGGGTATAGGTGGGTGAGAGTATGGAGATGAATCTTGATAAAATGTTTGAGATTTTTGGACTCCATAAGCATAATTTTTTCGATCATTACAGTTGGGTGCTATATGTCCATCTTTGTTGTAGAGTTGACAGGTAGGGTTTGGTTCCATGTGACTAAGATTGGTGGGTGGTGTTGTAGTTTATCTAGATTTGCTTGTATCCATAACCTAAGTCTAAGCCAAGGTGACTAATGGGCATGCATGTCTGTTAGAGTGGCAACTTGTACTTAGACAATTGCTTGTAATAGCTTAGGATTGCTTATATTGTATTTAGCTTAGTCTTCAGAAGATGGCCTTTTGTATATCTGCCATCTTTATCAACAATGTCCATCAAGTTATCAGCCATGTTTGTTCCAGCCAAGCTTTATTAGCAATGCATGAAGACCTGAAGATCGTCTGATCAAAACTTGCCTGAAAATGTGCCTTAGTTACCAGAAAAAGTCAATCCTTGACTTTTTGTGTAACGATAACCTGCAAGAATCATTTAATGGACCATTCCATTTTAGGCAAACATCTCAGAAAATGACATACTGCAGGGAATACTTTTCTACCTATTTTTGGCAAACCTGCAGGCTAAGGACAGAGACCACTTGGACTGATCAGAACGACCTCTAAGATTTCAACAGCAAGACATAGGGCATTTAATGCACAACTCTTTACATTAAATGCACCTAATTTAATTCAAATTCAAGTTTGAAATCTCCCAACGGCTCCAAGAATTCTCTGGGTATAAATTGAAGACTCCATGAAGCATTGAAAAAGCTCTAAGAACTCGAACTGCAATAATCTTCATCTTCATTTTACTGCTAGTGCATTAAAAGTTTCAAAGTCTTATTCTGTAATTCTTTATTTGAAGAGCACCAATCTTAGACGCCTAGTCTTTATTGCTCTTCATTGATTGCAATCCTTTGAATTCATAGCACACGAAAGTTGTATCTTTCTAGATATCAACTTTCACCATAAACAATTAGTTAAAATATTTTTGTACACGATCCATTAGTGATCCTTGTGATTATTTTAGTGGAAAACATAATGCACATTTTTAAATCCAAAGTTAACCACTTTGGTAGTGGATGTATCACTTATTCATAGTGTGAACCACTTCAAATACTTGTATACTTTACTTTCTGCTTCACTATTTTATTTAATAGTTTGAAGTCTTCTAGTTTCCAATACTGCTTGAAGAACTGCTGATCTTAGCTTATCAAGATCAACTATCTTGAACTTGTCCTATACTTCACACTATTTCACTGCAAATTATTTTCATACTCTTTTGTGATGTAATTTTATTAATCAATTTTAAATTGGACATAAGCTATTCAACCTCCCCCCCTTCTAGCCTATTTGAGCACCTTGAGACCTAACAAGTGGTGTATAGGTTTGTGTAATCTGTGGTTGGCGAAATGAACCAAGGAAGTAAGGCACATTGGGCATTACAACAAACTATGGTAGTGGATTTGGGAGTATACTGCGACCTTGACTTCCGCGGCCGCCGCGATGTTTCCACCAATTTTTCCCTCTTCCGCGACTACTACCCCATTTCTACGTCCCTGACCATAATAGTCAGTACTTCCTTTATTGGGCTGAACAAAATTCCCCTTGGTTTGGTTCGATGAATTGTGGTTATGGGATTGGGGTTTGAGTGTTTTAGTGATTTGGTCTGGAAGAAGCAACTAAGGCAGTAGTAGAATGGAGGGAACGACTAGAGAATTTGAGCTGTAGTGCTTCTTTTTTAAGCAGGAGATCTTGAAGTTCATGAATGGAGACAACTGGCTTATTATTTTGTGTAGTGATAAACTCCTTGTATGTGGGACCCCAACTTGCCAAAATGCGTCATTGGAGATCCTCCTCCGACACAATTTTGCCTGCTTTAGCCAACGAATCAGCAAGGGTGGTGGCTTTAAGGAGGTAGTCGTCTATTGACATATCAGAAGTACGCTTCAGGGTATTAAGGTCGTCAGGTAGTTTTTGTATGTGTATAGGAGACGTTCCTCCAATGCTATTGGCTAAAATTCCCAAGCTTCAAAGGATTTTTCACACGGATTTACTCTAGGCTGGATTTTGTCGGTCACTATGACTTTAATCCACCCTACGACTAAGCCCGAGGCTTGAATAAAGTATCTATGATCTGGGTTCGGTGTAACACCGTCATCAAGATGAGGAGGAGGTGGGTCTTTCTGTGTGATTGTGAAGGTAAGATTGTGGGTTTGAAGAACGGAGCAAAAAAGAGAACTCCAATTCAAGTAATTTTCTTAGGTTAAATGGTAATGACCTAGGTAGGATTGGTTGTTGAGAAATAGAGGGAGAGGGTTGGAAACATTTGGTTATGATGAAAATGAAGAAGAGGCACTAGTGGTCTAAGACAAAATAGTAGATTAATCTCCCATGGCCCCATAGGAGCTCTGATACCATGTATGGAAAGAAGGGACTAAGGGGCCTAGTTTGTGACACGGGAAGAACAGAGACAAGAGATACACAAAAGGAAAGAAGAACTCAACTGCCTTGTATACTATTCTGTGATTGATTCACATATATATACACACCATATACTCTTATGATACAAAGAATCTGAATTAATTTAACCTATCCTAGTCAAACTACCAAATATAATTCACATGTGGGAATGCAATTAATCATGGTGCACGCTTCTATTAGTAAAACCCATGCACACACTAATTTGTTAGTACAAGTAAAAGGAGTGAGAGAAAGTTTTGAGCTTGCGAGGTTTACCAAAGAAACATTCACGTTACTTATTGTCATTACAGGTGCTGTTTTTCCCAATTGCACAATTTGAACTGATCTTCATTTTATTATGCCTGTAGCATTTGGTAATGACATCAATTTTTTATTGTTCAAGAAGTTTCTTACACCCAGTTGAAGTTGGGTGAGAGAAACAGCTTCTTAATTAAACCTAGTTGAAGTTGGGTAAGAGAAACAGCTAACGAGTCCTTTGGAGGAGTTCAAATTTCAATACCAAGTTTTAATTAAACCTAATCACAAATCCTCAACAACATTAAACAACTAAATTGAGCAATTCTGAAGTAACTCACTCAATTAAACAACTTCTTCCCACTATAGAATTTATGTGTGTGTGAGAAATTCTGAAGTAACTAACCCAATTTAAGCAAGTTTTTCCCACTACCAAATTATTGTGTGAGTGTGTGTGTGTGTGTGTGAGAGAGAGAGAGAGAGAGTGTGTAACACCCGCATCATTCATGACATTTGTGTGCATCGTGTTTGTTTACTTTATTAAGTATCATGGTCATTTCATGTATCATCTTCATCCTAGTGTGTTTGCATTTGAGTCGATTTCATACTTCTCATATGTATTGTTGGGTGTTTAAATCTTTGCACTTATTCGTTCTTGATTTGGATTTGTATTCTTAACCTGGTTAGAGGTTGTTTTGTTTGGGTTTCTTTTATGTCTTGGACTTGGTTTGAACTTAGAATCACTTTGGAACATTTTGGAACACTTTTGTAGCAAATGTTCTTCCTGAGCCGCGCCTTAGCGCCACTTTTTAGCGCCTTAGCGCGCAACATTCTAGATTTGAGACAGCAGGCATAGCGCCGTAGCGCGCAGCGCCTTAGCGCGTGTGCCTTTTGGCTTGAGGAAGTGGCTTTTCTGGGCCACATTGTGTCAAAGGATGGTATAGCGGTTGACCCGGCTAAGATCGAAGCAGTTGTGAGTTGGAAAAGACCCAAAACTGTAACGGAAGTTCGTAGCTTTTTGGGTTTAGCGGGGTACTATCGGAGGTTTATAGAAGGGTTTTCTAAGATTGCAACCCCGTTGACTTCATTGACACAAAAGAATAAGGCTTTTGTTTGGAACGATAAATGTGAGGTAAGCTTTCAAGAATTGAAAAAGAAATTGACTACCGCGCCAGTTTTAGCCTTGCCGAACGGTCATGATGGGTTGCTTATATACAGTGATGCTTCAAAGGAAGGTTTGGAATGTGTGTTAATGCAGAACGGAAGGGTTATAGCTTATGCTTCTCGAAAACTGACTCAGTGTGAACAAAACTATCCGACACATGACATGGAGTTAGCAGCGATCATTTTTGCACTTCACAAGTGGAAGCATTATCTCTATGGGGCCAAATTTGAGGTATATACTAATCATAAGAGCCTTAAGTATTTGTTTTCTCAAAAGGAGTTGAATAATAGGCAAAGGAGATGGATGGAAAGGTTAAAGGACCATGATTGCACCATTTTATACCATCCGGGGAAGGCCAATGTGGTGGCCGATGCTCTTAGTAGGAAGACTTATGTTTCTTGTTTGATGGCCCGAGAATGGAGAATGCTTGAGGATGTTCGGGATTGGGGTCCTTGTATGTCTAGCCATGGGGTGATATTTGCCAATATTCGAGCTACTCCGATTTTGCTTTAGCGAATTAAGGAAACTCAAGAGAGTGATCCGGATTTTGATTGAGGGTTTAGATGAGAATAAGACGGTGGATTTTTCTCAGAATAGTGATGGCGTTCTTTTGTTTCGAGGAAGAGTTTGCGTGCCGGATATTGGGGATGTTAAACGGCAAGTTTTGGATGAGGCACATAAGTGTAAGTATACGATTCATCCCGGGAGTACAAAGATGTATAGGGACTTAAAGAAGAACTTTTGGTGGAATGGAATGAAAAGAGAGATAGCTGAATTCGTTTCGAGGTGTTTGACTTGCCAAAGGGTAAAGGCGGAGCATCAACGACCAGCGGGATTGTTGCAACCGTTGGAGATTCCGGAATGGAAATGGGAGAACATCGCCATGGATTTTGTGACTGGGTTACCACGGACTCGACAAGGTCATGATTCTGTTTGGGTTATTGTTGATCGATTGACCAAGTCAGCCCATTTTCTCCCAATGGCGATGACTTATTCTATGGAGAGGCTTGCTACTTTGTATATCCAAGAAATTGTGAGGCTTCATGGGGTTCCTGTTAGCATTGTGTCGGATAGAGATCCTCGATTTACATCACGGTTTTGGCAGACGCTTCAGAATGCGTTGGGTTCGAGGTTAACACTTAGTACAGCATTTCACCCATAGACAGATGGACAGTCCGAGAGAACTATTCAAACGCTTGAGGACATGTTAAGGGCTTGTTCTATGGACTTTAAAGGCAATTGGGATTCACAAGTACCGTTGATAGAGTTTGCCTACAACAACAGTTACCATTCGAGCATTGGTATGGCACCTTATGAGGCACTCTATGGAAGGTGGTGTCGTTCCCTGATCTGTTGGGATGAAGTTGGAGAAGCGAGGTTGTGGGGACCCGATATGGTTCGCGAGTCGGCCGAGAATGTAAAGATTATTCGGGAAAGGTTGGGAACGGCCCAGAGTAGACAGAAGAGCTACGCGGATAATAGGCGACGAGACCTTGAGTTTGAGGTTGGTGATCGTGTGTTCTTGAAGGTGTCGCCTCGAATTGGGGTTAAAAGATTTGGGAAGAAAGGAAAATTGACACCGAGGTTTATTGGACCTTTTGAGATTTTGGAAAGAATTGGGAATTTAGCGTATAGGCTTGCATTGCCACCTTGGATGTCGGGTATTCATGCTGTGTTTCATGTCTCAATGTTGAGGAAATATTTATCGGACGCATCGCACATTTTGGAGTATGAACCGGTAGATTTATCGACTGATCTCTCCTATGTTGAGGAACCTGTGAGGATACTTGACACAAAAGAGCACATTTTGAGGACCAAGACTATCCATCTTGTGAAGGTTTTGTGGAGAAGTCACAACGTTGAGGAAGCCACATGGGAATTGGAACAAGAGATGCGTGAGAAGTATCCATCTTTGTTCAAGGAGATTGGTAAGTAAATTCGTGGGCGAATTTATTCTAAGGGGGTGAGAATGTAACACCCGCATCATTCATGACATTTGTGTGCATCGTGTTTGTTTACTTTATTAAGTATCATGGTCATTTCATGTATCATCTTCATCCTAGTGTGTTTGCATTTGAGTCGATTTCATACTTCTCATATGTATTGTTGGGTGTTTAAATCTTTGCACTTATTCGTTCTTGATTTGGATTTGTATTCTTAACCTGGTTAGAGGTTGTTTTGTTTGGGTTTCTTTTATGTCTTGGACTTGGTTTGAACTTAGAATCACTTTGGAACATTTTGGAACACTTTTGTAGCAAATGTTCTTCATGAGCCGCGCCTTAGCGCCACTTTTTAGCGCCTTAGCGCAACATTCGGATTTGAGCAGCAGCATAGCGCCTTAGCGCACCAGTAGCAACTTAGCGCTTAGCGCCAGCGCAGCGCTTAGCGCGCCTTAGCGCATAACATTCTGGAATTTTGGAAAACTGGCGTAGCGCCTTAGCGCCGCAGCGCGCAGCGCCTTAGCGCCACCCCGATGACAGCTTACGGGATTTTTAAGTTTTGACCATTTTGACTCCAAATCCTTGGCTAGGATTGAGCCACGTCCTCCACCTCTTTGACCAGACTTCCTAAACCCTTAAAACACCATGGGAGACATGAAACTCTCCTCATTTCACCATTGTCATCTTCAAAACTTAGAGAGAGAATTGAGAGAGTTCTTGAGAGAGAAAGTGAGCTAGTTTGCTCAATTGTTGTCCAAATCACAATCCAACTTCACCATTGTGGAGCTACCAACTAGGAGAACACAATCCTTGGTTTGCATGTGGGTTTCTTAGAGATTTTCTTGGTTGAATTCTTCAAGAGGTAAGCTACTACCCCTCTCCTTCTCTAATTATGTCTTGTATGACATCTTAGCCTTGCAAAATGGCATTTATATGTTGAAATCAACATTTTAGAGTGTGTTTTGTTGTTGAGCCATGTGAAATTCGTGGATGACATATTTTGCATGTTAAAAGACTTGTTTTGTCTTAGTTGATACACATAGAAATGGTATCATTTGTTAATATTGAAGTATTATGGCTTCTCTTCGATTCAAACTCATTAGAAATGAATAAAGACTCTAACGGAGTCAAATAGGTTTTCATAATTGATGAGACCACGTGTGTGACTTGGGGATTTCGTTGTGATACGAGAGTTTTGTCGGGAAAATTAGTTACCCGAAATTGTGCATGATGTTGTTGTTTAATTCTCGTAAATATTATGAGATGGTTAATTATGTGAGTAGGATTATTATGACCTACTTGAGACATTCATTTTAAATGTTGTTGTGCTCCACATTTTAGAGTTTGATTTGTTGTTGAGAATGTCAAGTAAACATCTACTTGTACATTTGTTATGTCCATGGATTATTTGTTGGCGGTGTATTGACGCTCGATTATTGCGGGAGCCGGAGCTACGTAATAGTTGAAGGCCAATACACGGGCCTCGCCACCGTTGGGCGGTAGGGGCATAGCGCCATTTGTTGTATGGAATAAACGCAACCTTGGCAAGCTATTCCGTGGTTGATTCTTGGGTTGTAGGGACTAAGATCACCTGTCGACGTGAATACAGAAAATGGTTCACACAGTATTGGTTATTGAGTATTGGTTAACGATTTTGATTCGTCGATCGAGCACGTCAACAACGGCCCCTACATTGGTATATTATATGTTGGTTGGTTGGAAGTATTGGGTATATTGGAGGTGTACCTCAACGTATCCTTTTAGAATGTGTTTACTTATCGCACTTATATGGTTCCTACATATGCGAATGTTGGTCATGGTTTCCAACTGGTATGGGTCGGTTGGCGATCGTTGAGCCTCTCGTGTAGTGTAGGGTAACGTGTTGTTATGAGATGCTTATATTGCTATGCATGAAGATTGATGTAATCTTGTTATAGCCTGTATTACTTGTTCTTATTATTGTCTTGCATCTCGTATGACATATTGTTGCATTAGTAGCTTATTGAGTTTTAAACTCACCCCGTTCAATGTTTATTTGTTTTCCTTAGATCACGGTCCGGCGAGGAACCCTTAGTTGAGTCTTGGCTTCGTCTCGGCATTTTCTGCAGGTTGTTCTTTTGGGCATTGGTATTTATTTTGGTGAGGCCGAGGGAATACAATGTTACCTAAACTTTGTAATGTTGGGTAGTGTGTGGTCTTTATGACTGTAATATTCTTTTGTTTGTGCCGACACGGTTGTCGTGCGTGATGTAATTATTAATATTCGTTACTTCCGCATACTCTGATTTGAAGTTGTTATGGTTCTCCGAGCTTGTTGCTCGTGGAGGTTTATGTTATATGTTTGATTTTACACTCAAACCAAGTTTTAAATCAGTCTAGTTTCCGGCTTGTTAATAATGCCGATGATGTGTTGACATGGTTTTCAAAGAAAAGTATCGCACGTGCATTACAGGGTTTTGTGCATATGCTTCATACTTACATCTATTGCACATGGAATTTTTATTATGCGTATTTCATGAGTCCCGCTCGCGGTCCGATTCGAGATTCCATGTAGGAGTCCGGGTGCGGATCGCGAGAGAGAGAGAGAGAGAGAGAGAGAGAGAGAGGTGTCTCTATGTGTGTATTTGTGCGCATTTGATCCAGGAACAGAACTAGAGATGTTACCCAAAATTCCACTCTGCACAAACATAAGGGCCACTAAGTTGAGCATAGAGCCCTGCTTTCTGCAGTCTTGAAGAACATGACCCGATCATATTTTTGCTCAAATCACCCACATTTTCCAAACCAAAGGTCACTATCGTCGGTGAGGACAAGTTGGGTGGAATTTGATTGGGAGGGCAGGATCGATGGGAAAAGATTTTCGCCAAAGGAGTTATTGTTGGAAGGCCAAGATACGGGGAGTTATTGTTGGAGAACCAAGCTACAATGGTTGGGGAAGTGATGTTGAAGTACCAAATTGAGAAGGTGTAGGTGATTGGTGATGTGGGTAGAGGAAGCCAGCGGCGAAGGTGGAATTGGGATAGAGGAGGATTTGGTTTAGAGATGGACGCCATGGAGGGTTTGAGATGAAGAAGGGGGAGATGGCGGTGGTTCTGGGCTGGGATTGGGCGGCGAATGGTGGCGGATTGAGATAAGGACTAGCAGCCATGACAAACATATACACTGATTTGTTGAGTTGCCATTGTTGTGTGTGCACTGGTGATTGGGGTTTGAAGAATGTGAAGAAGATGATAAGTTAAATTTCAATTTTGCCCTTACTCAAATGGACGTGGAAGACACACGGGTCACTTAACGAAATTTTTCTAACGACGTCTATCGAAAGGACTAGCTGCGTGACAATTTTAAACTTGTGCGACTGAAATTTGAAAAAACTTTGTTAAGGGACTACTGGTAGAATCGGTTATAGTCGAGGGACTTGTAGTGTCATTAACCCTAATAATAATATTCTTTTCCAACTTTGCTATGTTTACAACTCTTTTTACAACTATTATTACAACTAAACTTTAATGAAGAGCAAAATTGTCTTCTCCAAAACACCTTTGTCTTTCATCAATTCTTAATTGTAGCAATAGTTGTAAAAAGATTTGTTAGCCTAGCATTTTTTATTCTTTTCTCTTCCTACGCTTTGCGTGAAGAACCCTAGCCGTCAAAGCTTGTTTTGTGGGAATTACTCATGGAAAGTGTCCTTTTGTTATTCCGCTGGTCATACTCCCTCCATTCCAGAAAAAGAGTCCATTATACTATTTTGGAATATTTGAATTAAAGAGTTTACTTTTAATTTTTATAATCTTTCATCTTTACCCTCCTCTTGTGTTGTAATAATCTTTGAGTGGAACGGAGGGAGTATCTTGCATCAAACTGGTTACACTTCACCAATCTTTCACTCAGTGCGGACGTTCGAGCACCCATGTCACCTCCCCTGTACTTCACACTTGCTATGCTACCGGTGGGCTTAGCTTGAGCGATCTTTCTAGCTAATTATTCATCTTCCCTTATTTACCTCGACGTTCTTTCCTCTTGGACAGTTCGCCTGTCCGAATGATCTCTTCCAGACCTATAGCTTCCTCTTTTCTGTGACCCGTTGATCATTTATTAGCTTTGTAGATGAAGTTCGCTCTGCTGGTGCCTTGAGGAAGGTGGTTGGTATTGGCACCTCAGGCTGCCCCATGTGGGGCTAGTGCCTGGGCAGAGGCTCAAGAATTGCAAATGTGCTATTTCACATCTCAACTGCCATTTATTTTTGTCACACATTGAAAAACACAATTATATAATAAAACAGGTAAATAAAGTAACTCAAAAGTTGCAACCTCACAAACGAGAATTGCAGGGCGTCCTATCGCGAGCCAAATACGATGCATCAACAAAATGAAAATAGTCCTTAAACTTGTCGTCAAATAATCGGTTTTACTGTAGTGGAAAATTTAACGAGTTGCTCATCGTTTTGAAATGTGGCCATGTCTTCTTCGTTCAAACACACAAACGCTTCAATGCCATCCCCACTTGGTGTATCCATTAGATAAAACATATTCTTCACTGGAGAACCAACCATAGACACCCTAATGGGCTTTCCCCACCCGAAATCAACCTGCTGGTATACTGGAAACCCACATACACTGCTACACCAGTAGACCTCAACATCACTATTACTTGTTAAATTCTTCATTGCCTCAACCGCCTCGGTTACCCATTCACTGATTTGAGAATCTGTCACTTCTTTTAGTTGTATCTTTGCTTTCTTGATTTGAGCAGTTAGCGAATTCATGGCTAACGCGCTCTCATCTATAGTTAGTATATTGGTGACCCAAAAGATATTTCCTATGGAGGTTTCAGGCAATGTCTGGACCATTCTATTGCGCAAGTTCACCATATTTCTTAAAACAAACACCTTGGCGGAGTTACCTGAATTAGCCTTTGCTGCCCTCACGGCACATTGATAGAGTAGTGCCGTGAGAAGTTCAACCCTAGTTGGAATCATCGTTGCTGTCTCATCTTCTCCTGGAACTTGGTCCTTGACAACATTGGCCTTCAGTTGCGCTATTTTTGAGTTGGGGAACACAAATTTCTTGGTTACATGCATGTTAGTCCCTGTGTTGGGCGCAAATTCCTGCACAACCAAGGCACCGGTGAATTTCGGGGAGGAAATGAAATGAGGAGGCACTACTAGTGCCTGCGGATCACCTGAGTTTCGTCGGGTCACTGCAGCCCAATGACTGAGGAAACTGACCAAAGTACATGCATCACCGACCTTATGGGACATCGATATTGCTAAAGCTAATCCCCCGCAAGAAAAATATGTAAGTTGAACCACCACTAGCACACTGGAAGCTTCATAACCATCTCTCCACACTCTACCAGTGGGAAGAAATTGATCCAGTGGTTGGTACTCCAAATTATGGAGATGCACGACATCCGATAGTCGGGCATTGATTCGAGCTTCCACAAACTCGGCTCCCTCATCGTTACAATCCACTCGGACACCATCTACGAGTCTCCCAGCAAATGGATAGTACTGAGCCAAGGTTTGAGATAAGGACTTCTTGAGTTGGGTTGCTTTGTCGTGAGGACTAATAGTGCCACAATCGTTTGGGTAAAATACAACACCAGGCATATTGGTGGAAGGAGCGAATTGATCAAGCAATGAAAGATTGTAAGTTTTGAGTTGGGAAGGAGTTGGAGATGAAGGTTTAATGGTTTCCTTTGAGATTAAAGTGTGACTTAGGTGTTCCTTCATCATCCTCTTTATAACTCAAAAGTTCTCCAATATTGGTTTCCTCGCACTTTGAAAGTGGGATAGACCTTTCAGTTTGGATTTGTTGCTTTATATATACATAATAGTGTGATAGATCAAAATAAGTAAAATCGGGGAAATTTGCTGTCATTGACTATGGAAACCTCAATAATTGTATTCTTTAACATTATCTTAATGGTTTCTATTTTACGTCTGTCGTTTTTACAGGTTTCAATTTAGATTTTGATTCATTAGGGCTACTTATTTCAATTTAGACTTGAGAATTCCGAGTAAAAATTTGATTATATACAAACCTCAATAATTATGGGTGTACAATGGGACAAAACCACTCACAATGGGACAAAACCGATTCAATCCAATCCACATCTTTGCGGATTTGTTCGAGTTGTATTGCAACTTAAACCCATATTATGGGTTCACGTTTTATTGATACTTTTTGGCCAAATTTGAATTAATTGGATACATCATTTTTTAATTTTATTAATATTCAAATTCCATGAAATTTAAATAATGTGAAGTATGCTTTTAAAATCATAACAATTTTATAGTTTGGATAAAGTTTGGAATTCAATCGTAATTCTAGATTATAGTTAAAATAAAAATTTAATAATATATTAAATATATAGTTTAGTCATGCGGTTGTGGTGGTTAGGGATTTCAAATGGCAAAGGTTCAAACCTTATTATCACAATATTTATAATATTTTTATATTTTCAAAAATAAATAGCGTAGTAGTGGTGGTTAACGGTGGCGGTGGATGCCGGAGTTAGCGGCAGAGGGGTGGCTGGTGGCCGGCGGTGATGGTGGTGGTGAAAGAAGGGTTAGTTGTTATTATGTTAAGTAATAAAGGAAAAATGGGAACAAAATTTTAAACTTAAATTATTAGATTTTAGTATAGAATTAGTTTTATAGAATTGAGGTATTTTGAATTGCAATTCAATTTCAATTCAAAATTTTAATTGTGTTCCCAAGCGCCGAAATTGGTTTTGAAGGCTCCAATTCCAATTCTAAGTATTGCACTTTTGGCATCCAAACCGATCCTAATATTAACAAAATTTATTTAACTTTCATAGATCAAAATTTAAGAAACTTTTCCTGACTTTCTTAGAAAACTTCTTCAATATTTGAAAGCACCAAAAAGAGACTACATTCAGAACATTAAGAGACTAATCATCTACGGAAAATTTAAGTTAAGATTGATTGAATAGTCAATTACATAAACTTGCAAGCAAAAACAAAAACCAAAAAAAAAAAAAGGGCCGTACTAAGACCGCTTTCCTTCTCTCCGCCCATCAACCCTGCATCTTTCACTACTCATTACCGCCGCTAGAAGTACCATAACTTGCGGCCACCATTGCACCGTATGTTTGTAATCACCAGACACCAGTGACCGTAATGCCATTTCTACAGGCAGGGCCGGCCCTATGAAATTCGGGGCCCAAGGCCTGTAATGTCGGATGGGCCCTTCCAATTTGTAGCATAATTTTATTTATTTTGGTAAATTTAAAAAACCAAATATAAAAAATAATAAATAAAACACTTCATTTCAAAATCATGGGCATAACGCACGACATATTTACAAAATATTACTTCAACGTCGTTCTTCTAGCACATTTAGAAGCAAAATCAGTAATCAAAGTAGAATAATCAACTTTTTCAACCATATTCTTCTCAATAGATATCATAGCTAGCCATCAACCGTTCTTAAAACATTGTACTCCTAAAATAGTGTTTTATCCACTTCAACTTCAAATTGCAAGAAACCCAACCATGAACAAGCCAACAAATAATTTCAACAAATTTGATATTATCTTTAAATTGTTTCAAGATAAGTTCAACCAAAGTTCCAAATATTATTTTTTTTCTATATAAATTTATCACTTAAATTAATTATTTAACATCAAATCAAATGCCCTAATTTTGGATAAAATAAAGAGGGAAGAGAAAGTGTGTTTATTACCAAAAATTATTTGAAAAGCTAGCTTCAATCAATGGCCTCTTTAAGCTTTGTGCCAAAATCTACATCAAAATCACAAATTTCGTGTGTGTGTGTGTGCGCGTGTGGTATTGGGTGGGACTTGGAGGGTTTTTTTAAAAAAAATTTCTTTCCTGGTGAATGTTAGCAGTCTAAAGCTTAAAGGGGATAATGGATGTTTTAGTGAGACCCTTCATCCTTGAGTAATTTACAGTTAGATCTTACAATTTTGAGGCCTAAAAAATTACACAAATTTTGGGGGCCCGAGGCCTAAACCTCACTTTCCTTGCATCAGGGCCGGCCCTATCTACGGGCTACCCTACTCTTGAGTCAGACCTATTAGTGTAGTGAACATAATAAAAATAAGACTGAGTTTTCTATATATATATATATATATATATATTATACTTTTGAAGTTGATTAATGAATTTCTATCACCAACTACTTATTAGCCCATTCATGGTCCGTCCATTTATGCCACGTTCTCAATTGAGTACTCATTTGTCTATCTATTTGAGCCTGTTGTCCACATGAGCTCTTCAAATATATACTAGCCTGTTTGACACTTTTAATACGTTCTTTCTGTTAGAAAAAAAAAAAAAAGTTCAATTTTTCGCTTTAGTTTATCTTAAATAAATCAGTCTCATTTCTAAAAAAATATTTATGAAATAATTTAAAATATTAACATGCAAATGCAGAGCTACAAAATTAAAAAAATTTTGGGGGCAGACAGAGTATAAGATTACCATCTACAAGAAATACATAATACAAAAAGATTTCTAACATAAACTCTAAGATAGAGCGTCTTTTATGATTTTTATCCAAACTATTATAAAACGGGACGGTCTAAAATGACGCCGAGCCACATATTCACAACCTGTCAAAAACTCATCTCCCAAAAATATAAATATAATTTTATAAAAAGTCTTGTTAACTTGTGAGTTAAAAACACATGTTAGCAAGCTAATATATATATATATATATATATATATATATAATTCAATTGTCTGTTTTTTTTATTTTTTATATCCTAAATATATTCTAAATCTTCAAAAAAATCTCTAACGAGATTTGATTCTGAGACTAACAGTAAGGGGGAGTGAGGCTTTAACTAGTTGAAAAATCATGTTAGATTGTCTACTTGGGTTAAACAGGCATACTTGGGTCCCTCCATGGTCACATTAGCTGGTTTTGGATATCGCGTGTGCTCCATCGGTTACCCATTACACTCGGCCGGTCTATTCCATGAATACTGACTTGCAATCGTTGTTGCTCAGATTTATGGCCAAATCTCCCACAAGAAAAGCTAACCAAATGAAGACCTTCAAACTCCATTGATTAAAGTTGACCATTCAGCTAGCCAAACAAAAGGAACGAGGGGGTTTTTCCTTCCAGCTCTGCCCTTGTCCTGTGGGCAAGTTCCATGCATTCTCTCATTCATGCGTACACTGTCCCCATGCATATTGGTTCCTCCACCCCTATATATGTAAACTAGCTAGGCAACATATTCATGTAAATTTATATTTACCCCATTCCCTTCAGAGCTCCCTGGCTCCTCCGGTCACCTCTTGCACTTCCTCGTACTGTGATCAAGGAGATCTGTCTCATCCACCGACGGCGGTATACCTTCGGAAGCTAGAGTTTCGTTCGTTGCACTCCATTTTCATTAGTTAGTTTATCTTTATTCCATATAATGAACCTATGTTATCATATCATAATAGTAATAAATAGTACTCCCTCCGTCCCTAAATTATTGTTTTGTTTGACCTAATACACAGATTAAGAAAAAATAATTGAGTTGATTTTTAATATTGATGTAGTGTATAATTTACTTTAATGTCCATGTGCATGTAACCCATAATTAAAATAAAAAAAAAAATAAGGGTAAAATTGTAAAAATATTGTTTTAAAAATAAAATTTTTAAATAAGATAATTATTTTGAGACGAACGAAAAAATAAAACAAGATAATAATTTAGGGACGGAGGAAGTATATTGGTTTATCTTTATTCCATTTTCGTTTGAATTAGGGGATCCCACATCATCCTCTTTATAGCTCGAAAAGTTATCCAATATTGGTTTCCAAAACTAATTCGCACTTTGAAAGTGGGATGGACTTTTCAGTTTAGATTTGTTGCTTTATATATACGTTGGAAAGAGCCCAGCTAGCATTGACTTTAGGTAAAAATGATCCACGTGATAGATCAAAAGAATTAAAGTCGAACCTGTCATTTTTTCAGTTTTCTTGCAAGATTAAAATTGGGGAAAAAACTTCAGCAATTGCTTTCCATTTACCTATATTGATTAACTTAATAAGGAAAATAATTAAATAAGGTAGATTTAAAGGCCAATTGTGTCAAAAGATTGATTAACTTAATAACATTTTAATTAATGTAATGGATAAACAAATATTGTAGTGCAAATAGACTTTTCCTTTAACATATAATATAGTTTAAAGGGTGAATTACGGGCCAGTCCCTTTTTAAACATTTGTAATCGTTCCAGTCCAGTCATCTTTTTTTTAAAACCGAAAAAAGGTATTTTTGGGACGAAAAGACGATTACGCTATTAATGAAAGAAAAACACGTGCGCATCAGTAACTCAAGACATCGCGATGAGTAATCCAAGACATCGCGTAGATTAATCATCGTAATGAGCAACCAAGGCATCGCGATAAGCAACAAAGGCATCGCAATGAGCAATCAAAGCATCGCGATGAGCAACACAGGCATCGCGATGAGCAACTAAGGCATCGCGATGAGCAACACAGGCATCGCGATGAGCAACCAAGGCATCACGATGAGCAACATAGGTATCGCGATGAGCAACCAAGGCACCGTTTGAATTTAAATTGTTGGAGGGTACTTATTTTTTAAGGCGTGGCGATGAGCAACACAGGCACCGCGATGAGCAATCAAGGCATCGCGATGAGCAACACAGGCATCGCGATGAGTAATCAAGACATCGCGATGAGCAAACCAAGGCATCGCGATGAGCAACCAAGGCACCGTTTGAATTTCAACTCTTGGAGGGGACTTGATTTTCCAAGGCATCGTGATGAGCAACACAGGCACCACTATGAGCAACCAAGACATCGCGATGAGTAACCAAGGCATACTGCGATTGCCCGTTGCGTTGCAAAGATATCTGCGATTGATGAATTAAAACTCAAATCATTGGTTAAAGTCCCAAAATCGGTCAAGAACATCTCTCTGTTTTTAACAAAGACACTACCAATCTCGATTTGGATCTCAAAATAGTATTTTTTGGTAGAAAAATTGTGCACAAATATAGTACTAAGTTAGGATAATAATATGGGATTGATTTTAAACAAATTTGAAGCTTAAAATATAGATTAAAGTGGCCAAAACCAAGAACAAGGAAAAATGGGATGAACTCGAAAATTCGAATTTGATCAAATTGTGATCAAATTCGTGTTTTAGGCATGAAAATTGATCCCCAAACATGAGGGATGACTATATTAACAACATGAAATCTTTTTTTTTTTCTTTGATGTAACTAAATGTTTTTATGTTTATGTGTGTGTATTTTTTAACGAATCTATAAAATAAAAGAGTGTTCATGTGCATAGGGACATTTCGAAAGGAAATTATCAAAATTCTTTTTCTAGTTAAAAAAATAGATGAACTTTAGGAGTTAAACTTTTTGTAAATCGTCCAACAATTTCATGTAGTTTAAATAAGTTCTTATGAGTATCTTTGCACATTCTTGTCCATTGCAGTTCGGCTGGCTCAGCCCATTTTGCAGCCGTACTCCCGCGGTCAAGTAAAAACAAGTCCTATAGCAAAATTTAGTAAAGCTTCCAATTTCTACAACGGTCAAAATTACCAAGTTTCTTCAACTAATTTAATTGCTTATGAATTTAATTATTATTATTATTTTTTAGGAAAATAGGAGTGGAATCCTAACAAATTTTGTTAATAAACATAGGATTTGAAAAATAAAACAAACAGAAAATAACAAAAATAGCTGTTTTTTTTTTCTTAACAGAAACATTAACAAAATCGAGATAGTATCCATAATATCTCGATTCAGAACAAAATTCTCAAATACTCCCTCCGTCCGTATATCATGAACAAAAATAGGGCATTTACTTAAAGACGGAGAGGGTATATTTTTAGAGGCCACAAAAAAAACTACTTATCTGTATTCTTGGCATTTAAAAGTCAAGTTGAGAACCAATTATTGCGTAAGAAATCAGCTATACACACTATTAAATCTATCCAAACAGATGGGGGTGGGGAATTCGTGAACTTAGGGGTGGGCATTCGGTTTCGGGTTTTTGGGTCCCGATCCGATCCGGTCGGGTAATATCCGATCGAACCGGGTAATGAACAAAATTTTGGTTTTCAGTTAATACCCGAACCCGACTATATATTTTCGGATCGGTTTTCGGTTAGTTAAGTCATTATCCGATACCCTATCGGGTACCCGAGTTTCAAAGAGGCTTGTGCTGTAACTAGGGTTCAAGATATATATATATATATATATATATATATGCCCCATCTACTCTCTTTCTCCGTCAATCCGCCCATCTCTCCCTCCCTCCCTCAAATCTCAAAAAGATGTTAAAGATTAAGAACTCAGGAATCCTACCTTCAAATTGGGGAAAACCAAAACCTCCATACTTGCCTAGTTGCCTTCTCCTTCATCTCTGTTACAGCCAACGTAGCCATGAGCGCAAAGTGGAAGAAAAATACACGAGGGGTTGAAGAGGAAGCACCGACAAATGAGGCAGCGATCGAAGGTTCGAAGTAAAATCCTAGAACGAAGCCCCTTAATTAGCATTTGATCCGTCTTCATCTATCCACATCGTTTGAGATCTTCTAATGCGATTGGAATTTGGATGGGCTGCTTGTCTTCAAAAGCACAAGGGATTGAGATCTCAGATCTTGTATTGTTTTTGTTTATTAAAGAAATGTACTTTTTCTCTCTCTTTCCTTCAATTAATTACTCCAAGCCTCAAATTGAAAATTGATTTTTTTTAAGGAAACAGGTAACCCGAACCCGTTCGGTCAAATACTCGACTTTTTCGGGTATCCAAAAATACAGGTATTTTTTAATTCGGTTCGGTTTCGGTTAACATAATTAACTACCCGATGAGTCGGGTACCCGATCCAAAAACCCAAAAAGTTAACTACCCGACCCGATGCCCACCCCTACGTGAACTAGCAGTTTACAAATTTTTTGGTTCAAAATGGGATTGACATTAACTAACTTGTCCAAATACTCCACATCAGAATGGTGTAGTCGAACAAAAACATCAACATATTGTAGAAATGGGGCTTTGTTTATTGGCCCAATCTCATGTTCCTCAATATTGAGTTGAAGTTTTTTCCACAGCCCTATTTTTTATCAATCGAACACCAATGCATCAATTACACTATATCTCTCCCTACCAAAAGCTCCTAAAACGTTCCCCGGACTATCAATTTCTCAAGACTTTTGGTTGCATTTGTTTTCCCCACTTGGTACCCTATAACTCTCATAAAGTAATGCCTAAGTCAACCCCCTGTGTCTTCTAAGGTTATGATTTACAACGGAACGGTGCCTTGATCGCACCACTGAACGACTTTACATATCAAGAAATGAGTTATTTGATGAAAACTATTTTCCTTTTGCCCATATTACAACTGCTACAGGTCATTCTCCAAGTCCGGCACAACCTAGTACATGGCCCCATGACGGGTGTCAAACCGTCAAAATTAATTCACATAACTTCCCAATAAACTAGTATAGGGTAAGTCGGGATCGTATCCACAGGGAACGTTGTATTTATTTCCTTCAGAATTGTGACAAAATAAAGCAAAGCTGCAATAGTGATTTTTATATATCTAAGCTACTAATTAACTAAAGATTAAACTAAAACTGAATTTAAAGACCTAATATAAACAAAACATAGAGTAAATAAAGATACAGCCAATGAGTCAATTTCCATCTCGAATTTCACTACTGATTATTGATGTAAAAATGTCTCATTCTATCACAAATAAACCGGTTATAGTGCCGACAACCGCCTAACACCCAATCTCTATTTATAGTATCGATAATTAAGAGAAGCTCGTTAATTACTACTCTAATAAAAAGACAACCCCCGAGACGCTCTTAGGATTTAGTGTTTTGACAGCATAAAGAAAAGAGAGACCCGATTCTAAACAATGCATACTGAAGTAGTATCATTTAATCTAGATTATTCGCTCCTGCAACACGGTCTGACTATGCTTGTGATGCCTAAAAGGTGTGTTACTTGCCACTTCGTTAAAACCCGAACACAATTACGGATTAGCGATTTCAACTAGCAATAGACAATTGCGCTAATTAAAATCAGGACCCTGAACATTAACTAGTCACAACAATCATAAGTCACAACATTCATGCAACGTGAAGAGAGGAGAATGAATAAATACTTATAATTAAACAAGAATAATCACCAATTCGATCTCACAGTAGTCAAATTACAAAACTTCAATTGGTCATTGACCGGAGAATTAAACTAATTACAACCCTAATTCAAAGACAAACTTACACAATTGGATTCCAGCGTGTTTCTCTTTTCTCCTAGGTTGCTCTGCACCTTTCGGTGCTGAAGGAAGAGAGAGAGAGCCGTCTCCCTCTTTGGTATTTATGTCCGTCCCCCCTTTCTTTTGTTGAATTCCCCCTTAATTTATAGGAGAACTTTCAGAGAAATTTCCTTCCCAGAATTGCCACTAACCCATGATCCTAGCCATCACCCCATGTTCCGAAAGACTAGGCATTAACACAACTACTCTAGAAGTGCCTAAAATAAAGAAATAAAATAATAATAGCCTAACATAATTAAAATTAACAAAATACTTAAATGAGATTTCAGCTCACTAAAAACTTTTTTTTTTTTTTGAGATTGCGATTTTAAGATTGCGATTTAAAATGAGAGAACCTCTGAAAATTTTACCAAAGAGCAACTGCTGCTACAATTCAAAGAGCTCTTAACTTAGCTAAATCCTTTACATTGAGCTAACTACTAATATCATACACATTCATATGCTACACGGACCATTGGCTTCATTCCCATATCGAACTGGAAGTAGATCGATCATTTTGTGACTACTCTACCTCCAAGTAGAATTACAACACTCGTCATGCTTGTTGGAATAAGACGCAAGCAACACTATTCTCTCGAACCAACACAACCACTTAGCCGTTTCTTCTTCTTCTTATTTGTTCTATCTTCACCTTCTCCGCCCGCTCCTTCTCTCATTCTCCTCCTCTCTCTCTCTCTCTCTCTCTCTCTCTCTCTCTCTCAAGCCCTCGGAAGGCAGCTTCTCCAGTCCTTTCTTTGTCTGACTGACCGAAGCAAATTGTTTGATTGTTTCAGTTTGTTCACTAAAAACTTAA
Source organism: Platycodon grandiflorus (assembly GCA_016624345.1). Classification (NCBI taxonomy): domain Eukaryota; kingdom Viridiplantae; phylum Streptophyta; class Magnoliopsida; order Asterales; family Campanulaceae; genus Platycodon; species Platycodon grandiflorus. Next base: position 52,549,227 of record CM028361.1, on the reverse strand, counting down.
ATCCTAACAAAAGAATTTAATGTTCGAGCTTGAAAATCCCGTCTGCCATCTCCGCGTGCCCACGCGCTATCAGTTGTGAGTTTCTTCCAGCACATAACTAAGTGATTATCGCGTCCACGAGCAAACTCTGATTCTGCCCAAATTTGTGTGTTTTCTCCAGCTTATTGCATTTTACCTTACATCATCAAAAGTCACGAAAACACTACATTAAAGTAATATTTATCTCAATATTTAACAAAAAACCAATAATAAATATCACACTTATTTTAGTTCATCACCCCATAATTCTGACCCCATGGTCTCGCGTACAGCTCGACACACAAATTCAATTGCAAATATGCTTGCTGCTCCAACCATTCCAGCAAATCAGCCGCAGCAACAACAATGATGCAGCAGTTCTCCTTCAACTAAACTTAGTCCGTCTTCTTCAGCATCGGGCCCATGCCCTCCAGCAACTCGTGCTGCTCCAACCACTCCAGTAGATCGGCCGCAGCAGCAACAATATAGTTGCAGTTCTCCTCCGACTAAACTCAATCCATCTATTTCAGCATTGGGCCCATGCCCTATTGCAGCTCATGCTGCTACCTGTTAGTCCTTCCCATGATTTACTTAACCCCATTTTATCATTTGGAATCATTCAGTCAAGCTTAACATTTGTTGACTGACCAAGTGACCAGCAGACCTTTATCCAAAGGCTGCTGATCACATGACCAACCATTTCATCCCTGCTGATGACCGATGTACTCGCGTACATCAAGTGTAATGCAAAATCTATCTTAGCTGTTGTCTGATAGACTTATGTTTCTCAGTCAAGCTAATTCAGCCGATATCAAGTGACTTATTAAAACTTAGATATTTTCCAAGTCAGTCACTGATTAAAAGGCATTAGGACAATAGACTTTATCATTTCCTTTTCTTATGTTTTGAAAGTCTACTGATCCTTAAATGGAAGCTTTCGTGATAAGCTACCGTAGTTATTTTGAATTTGTGTCAGTACTTAGCGTGTTATTTTCAAATATGCTTTTTGCTTTACATTAAATGAGTATCCTGACATATTTTTCATTCATAGCTTTTTATTTAATTTCAGAATGAAATGACAGGTACATCCTACCTTTTCTTAGCCGAGGAATAGTTACTCACCGTCATTAAGTTGCATGCTATTAGAACATTAAATGCGAGGTCAAATATATTCAAATGTGTCCAACAAAAATTTTCTATCTCTTCCTATTTAAAGTCAGAGAAGCATTGAAGAACGGTGACCTTAACAACCACGAAGTCTCTCAGAAATTCTCAAGATTTCAATACTCTCAAAAATTTTGAAACTTCATTAAAAAGCAAAATACTTAGATTACTTATTGCTATATCTTTTTTTTTTCCTGGTCCTTGTTGTACACTGATCTGTTAGTGATCACCTAGATTATTAATATTAGTGCACTTCAAAAATCCAAGTTTGACCAACTTGGTAGTTGACGTAACAGTTTACACACTGTGAACCACTTTATATCTTGTGTTCATTCTACTTGCTTCATTTGACCAAACTGACCAAACCTTTAGGCAGCCCATTACTTAAAGATTCAATCAGCCATTCCTCGGTTGCTTCAGTCTGCCATCAAACTGTTCATCAGCCAAACTTTTGACTAATCATTTTCATTGTTCAGTTGGTTGTTTGATTAAAATCATTTTTTCGCTGCCTAAGTTTTAAAAGGTTTTAAAACTTATTAAAAAGATTGTGTAAGGCTATCCACTCCCCCTCTCTAGCTTTACTATTTTCCTGAAGTGGACCTACAATAGTTATCAGAGCCTAACTTTTTGAATAATTAATTTTTCCAAGTTTAACCACTTGAAAGTTCTGATCTAATGGCAAATTCCAAAGCTTTTCTTACTCTCAACATGTCTCAGGTCCCCATATTTGATGAGGACAATTTTGACATTTGGAAAGAAAGAATTTCTAGATACATGGACAGTATAGATAAAAGAAAAAGAATTTCTAGATACATGGACAGTATAGATAAAAGACTGAAAGAATGTGTCTTAGATGGTCCAATTTTTATCCAATGAAAATACATACTAAGACCACAGTTGAACAAACTAATGATGCAGATGACACAGAGAATCTAGTGATTACAACAGTCGATGAGTACGTGCTAAAGCCTAAGACCGAATGAATTGAAGAAGATAAAGCTACAGACACCTTAGACTCAAAGGCCGTGCATATACTTTCCAGTGCTTTAGACAATAATGTGTACAAGCAGATCCATGGCTATACCACTTTACAAGAGATCGCTCTAACACAATCTATTGACGGAGACCAGATCACAAAGGACAACATGCTATACCACTACATCCAAGAATTTGAAGCCTTTAAGAAGGGTCCAAAGGAATCCTTAAGAAGTGTACATGACCGCTTCTGCGAGGGAAGTAATACTTGTGTTGCTCTAGGAAAGGCATATACTATGAAAATTTTAAATATGCATTTTCTTAGTAGTCTTGGAAGTGGATGACATGTGAAAATCACTGCCGTAAAGGAAGCAAGAGACTTGAACACTACTCATATAGGTACTCTTTTTGCTAGTTTCAAAATTTATGAAAATGAAGTTCTTACAAATCAAGAACTTAATTGAAAAGAGTTTTAGAGGTATCTCTTTATTGCCCAAGAAGAAAAGCCAAGTGCCTGTTCTACTTTATCTCAATCAACTGTAGAGCTGGCAGTGGACTAGGTTCGGCCAACCCAATGCAAGCCCACTGGGCCAACACTTAATATCGTGCCGGCCGGCCCGCCCCAATTTTACTAGGGCCGAAGAAAATTCAAGCCCAGCCCAACCCATCAAACCCTATCGGGCCAAAAAGCCCTTGTTGGAAAAATAAATAAACTAAAAGGAAAAATGGTGATGCCAATTACCAAATCAAATTCTAAGTTATTTACTAAACAAAAGCAATAATATGATTTATTGTTTGTCCTAATTGCTAACTAGTAAAGGTAAAATAATGCAATCACCGTATCAAACATTAATTAAAATGGAAATAAATATGATACTAGAATGGTCCGGGGCTTTAATTATTTAAGAAGTTAACTTTATTGGTCTAGTTAAAGCAATAATGAAACAATAAAACAATAATCAAATTGGAACAGATTGCTTCAATGTCTGAGATTGCATTACAGCATGTATAAATCACAGTATCAAACAATAAAGCTAACAAGACCATTCTAGTTAGCTTTTTAAAATAGAATGAGCTTTAATTATTGCTTTAATTATTTAAGAAATTAGAATTATTTTTTGAGTGAAAATAAATAAATAATAATAAAATTGTGCGGACCGGGCCTAGCCCAAAAGCCCCGGGCTTTTTTGATGCAAGCCCAATTAAAGCGTCGGGCCTACTGGACCGGGCCAAAAAGACCCGCATTTTTTTGGGCCTCCAAAAATTAAACTTTAGCCCATGCAAATATCGGGTTGACTGGGCCGGCCCATTGGGTTGGGCTGATTCTGCCGACTCTAGTCAGGTGATTACTTTGACAAGGATAAATTTGCTGCTTTTGCTAGGCAGTTTAAGAAATACAAATCCTTCAGAAAGATCTTTCAAAAACCTGATTCCACAAATTTTTAAAAGGCCAACAATTTTAAACAAACTGAAGCCAAAGTTGACTATAAAAAACTATTGTGCTTTCGCTGTAGAAAGCCAGGACACTTTGCTTCAGCTTGGCCAACTACCAAAAATGAGTATTTTAAAAGGGCCCCTAGAAAATTTTCAAAACAAAATTAAAAGGGATGGTAGCTGAAGATGAGATTCTCAACCTTGCCACTTGGATTGAGACGGATTCAGAGGCTGAACCAGCTTATTGCACACAAGAAGCCCATCTATGTCTTGTTGTAGAATCAGTCATTTGTGATTCAGACAATGATCTACGTACCAAGCCCAGCTTGCTTAAATGAATCTAAAGTTAAATTTTCAGGCATACCTATTAAGAATCAAAAGCTGACCAAAAGTATTAAACATTTTCAGCTCGTGGTTTGTCAGATAGGAGATGGATTCTATGGTCAAGGAATCATAAGTAAGCCAACCGAGAGAAGGACTGAAAAACCTTCTCGAGTTGTAAAACCTGTTGTCAGTCCCCCTGAAATGGAGGAGACAACAGGTGATGAGAGTCAAACTGAGAGTCGTCAAATGAAATTAATTTACTCCAAATTTGAAACTCTCACAAATATCCATATATCTCAGACAACTAAACTAAGAAGACTGAAAGCTAAAAATATTAAGCTCCAAAAGGTCAGTAAACTTTACAAAAATCAGCGAGTTGAAATGCTGAGACTCAACTGCATTAATGAAAATTTTGAAATTCAAGCTAAAGTCTCATTTTCCCAAATCTCTGACTTGGTGGAGAGGAATCAACGACTGACCAATGTTGTTGATACCTACTCTAAATCCAAAACTGCTGTTGCTACTATTATTAGTCAGCAAAGAGACAATGCTAACCAAAATGGCATTGGCTACTCACAAAACAACAACAAAGAAAAGGAGAAAATTATGACTGAGACCAGACAATCTAACGGTGGACCCAAAGTGTTGCTGAAAAGGGATAACAAACATGGTGTTCAATATGTTTATCCCAAGAATCAGCTTAGGAAGGCCAAGAAACAAACAAAGAAATATATGAAATGGTTAAATTCCACTAACCAACAGCCAACAATTCAAACACTTTCTGAAAAGTAGAGATCAGCTAAGAAGCAAACCATTCAGCCGATTGATAAACATCAGTCAGCTGACACAAAATAAGCTGATCTTAAAGGTGTCAACAGGAGGCTGATGGAATGTAAATTTAAACCTCTCAAGTTTGTCTCTTTCAAATTTACTAAGTGAGTTCCAGTAGAACCAAAGCCTAAACCTAGAGTGACTGAACCAAGTTGTCAACACAAGTGTTATACTTGTTTTTGTTTAGGTAACTTGGCTTGTTAGGAATTGAATTATTGAGATTATTTTTATTAAAATTGTTTAGTTTTATTAATTATTAGTTTTGCCTTTCTTGATTTTACTAATTGTTAATTATTTATTTATGTGTTTTAATCCTTTTGAAGAAAGGATACTTTAGGGAGATTTAATAAGTTTAGAGTTTATGAAGTTTATAAATTTTAGGGTTTATATTTTGTTAAGTTGTGTTATGACGTTTTGTTCAAAGTGAGAATCACAGCTACCTTGAATTATTCTAGGCAGGAATCCTTGATAAATGGTAAGCCTATTTTTTAGGTTTGAGTACTTGTTTTATTACACTAACCTATTAACCTTTATATGGAAAGTTGTTGTCTTATTAAACAAGGTTTCTAGGTCATACTCGAAGCCTATATATACCGGAGGACTCAACCTTGAAGACTAACGAAGTACAAAGCAAAAGAGAGAATAGAAAGAGTTTTTCCGAGAAAGTTTTTAAAATATTATCGCTACTTTTACGATTGAGCTCTTCAATGTGCCTTCATCCAAGGACTCATTCATAGCACTTCGAGCACTTCTTTTTATTTTCACCCATCCTTTGTTTAATAGATCCGATAAGATATATCTTTAGTATTTTTGGGTGAGCTATTTTCAAATGAATACATCAGCTACATGTAGAGATTTTCATATGATTTTCTTCACTAGTTGTTAGGTTTTCATATTTGTATTAAACTACAAGTTTTTATCTAGTGAAAGTTTCGCCATATTGGCAAATCAACAAGTTGTTACTTGTTGATTAAATGTTTATGCCTGTGTTAAATCTTGTACTCCTTCCTTATACTAGTTTTATTATTCCGCGCCATTTGTATCAATGTGCTCTCCAATGTGTTAACTTCATAGAATTCATTGGTGTTTTATTTTTACAAGTATTTGTTTTTCTTTATATATTTGTTTATCTTGGTTTATCGTGGCTGCAATCCTTTCAATTGGTATCAAAGCCAACACTTGACGTACGAAATGAAGGTCATGTTTGATTGTAGCCATGATGGATAGTCAAAAGGAGATTGCCTTTAAAGCTCGGACAAATAAGGATGATGAGGTATTTAAAATTTGCAATGATATGAGCAAATCTGATTTGTGTGATGAATCTATAGCTTTGTTTGCTAAAAAATTTGGCATGTTTTTAAATAAAAGGAAAAATCAATTTGTCACGAAAAATAGTGCTAATAATTATTCTTTGAATGCTGCCTTTAGATCTAATCCTTGCAGGTTTCAAGATATCCCCAATGCTGCTCATGAAAATCAGAATGAACAAAAGAACATTGATACAGTTCAATGTCATGCTTGTAAATGATTTGGTCATTATGCCAATAAATGTGCTAATACTCTTCGGAAAAAAGGTATGAATCTTATTGCTTCTTTAAGTGATAGTGAAGAGGAAGTTTGATGTCTTATATGTCTGTATGCAAGAGAAAGACCTTTGCCTATGAATCCTTTAAGACTACGTAGGAATGTAGTTAGTAATGTGGGCACATCCAACAGTACATCGGTAAAACCCAGCCCTACTGTTTTAAACCCCACCTGTTTTAATACTTCTTCCAGTTCTATTTTTAATCCTAAGGATTTGGATGATTCTAATGAAGAAATTCATGATTTAAAAAAAAAAACTATAAGGATCTTTTTTGTGACTGGAAAGAAAAATCTATTTTGTTAAAGAATCTTATGAAAGAAAAGGAAAATCTCTCTACTAAAAATGAACGTCTTATTACTGAAAATGATGATAAAAAAGGAGCCCTTGCACGTTTGGAATCTCTCCTCACCAAACATGATATGGAATTTGAAAAACTCAAAATTGAACTTGATAAATCTAACAGGACTTTGTATAGGTTGAACACTAAAAAGGCTAAGCTAGATGAAATTCTTGAAATAGGTAATGAGGGTGTAGTTGGTGTTAGGTACAAAGTTTCTAAAGCCCCTGTGTTTGTTAAAGAAACTGGATAATATTCTAATAATTCTTCAAATGCTTTAAAACCTATTGTAAAAAAAAAGCCTAAAAAGAAGCTTCAATCTAGGAAACAGAGATATTTGTTCATTACTGCTATGTTCTTGGGCATATAAAACCATACTGCTATAAAAGAAAAGCTGATTTGGCCAAACACAAAAATCACAATTGGATGAAGTCTCCTATGTCCCCTCATCTAGAAGCACATTCTTCGTGTTCTTCCAGAACTGTTTGGACCATGAAATCTTAGATTCTTTGCCATGTTACTTTTACCTTTCTCAAGACTAACATTGTAGGTGCATGGTATTTTGATAGTGGATGCTCACGACATATGACAGGTTCCAAAGATGTTTTGGAAAATTATAAAAATGTCACAAGTGGTTGTGTGACATATAGAGCTGGTGCACAAGGAAAGGTAATTTGAATGTTCAAGGTTTACCTAAGTTAACAAATGTGTACCATGTTGAAGGGTTAACTGCAAATTCGATTAGCATAAGCCAGTTATGTGAGGAGGGACATGCATGTGAAGTTTAATAAAGAAACATGTGAAGTTTTTGACAAGAATAATTTGTGCATCTTGTCTGATTTTAGATCATCTAATAATTGTTATCTAGTAGAAAATGGTCTTATTTGTCATGCATCAAGTATAAATGAAACTGACTTATGGCATCAAAAACTTGGTCACATGAGTACTAAGAAACTAGATGAGTTATTGAGACATGAAGCTGTTAGACGATTACCTAAATTAGATACCAAAAATATGAGAGTATGTGGTTCATGTCAAAAATGTAAATAGACTAAAGCATTTCATAAAAATATTTAAACTTCGCCTCATCTAGATGTTTTGAATTAGTGCATATTGATCTCATGGGACCCATAGAAGTTGAAAGTTTAGGTGGTAAAAGTATACTTTTGTATGTGTTGATGATTTTTCACGTTTTACATGGGTATTTTCTTAGAGAAAAATCGACACATTTGAAGCTTTCAAAATTTTGTATAAGAAGATGTTAAATAATTTTAATCTTAAGCATGTAAAGCTCCCCGTTTATAAGGTAAGGTTGTCCCCTCCTTAGATTTTTTAAGTTATCAATAAAATCTAGCGGGTTCCCGCCTGTTTCCAAAAAAACACAAATCGATCATGGTAAAGAATATGAAAATTCTTCTTTTTCCTCTTATTGTGATAAAAGGGAATTACACACAAATTTCTGCTCTCAAAACTCCTCAATAGAATGGAGTAGCTGAAATAAAAAATAGAATTCTTTAAGAAATGGCACGTATTATGCTTAATTCGAAATGGCACGTATTTGGGCTGAAGCTTTAAACACTACATGCCATATAATTAATCGTATGTATTTAAGACTGACAGTACTATGACTCCGTATAGAATTCTTATGAGTAAGAAACCTACTCTAAAGTATTTTCATGTCTTTGAGAGTATTTGATATTTGTTAAATGATAGAGAGCATCTTGCTAATCTTAATTCTAAGAGTGATAAATGTGCGTTCATGGGATATGCTACTAATAGCCGTGTCTATCGTAGTGTTTTTAATCTAAAACAAGAACTATTATAAAATCTTTGAACATTGTTTTTGATGATCTATTTGACTTAGGAAGACAAAGTGTTCAAGACCAGGTTGATGATCTTATTAAAGACTCATCCACGACGTAATCGAAGTGACCACGACGAAAGCTCAATAAATCCAGTTCTAAAACGTACATAATCAAATTAAGCCTCAAATGTTCCTACATCGGTGAGCTCATTGGGAAATCTTGAAACAGATTCGATTTCGAGGATGAGAAAACTGCTATGGATCGATCTAAAGACATACCCAGAGTACGAAGGATCACCCCACTACCCAAGTAATAGGTGAAGTCGGTGTAGGTGTGCAAACAAGAAAGAAAGATATAGTAAGTGATGAGTTCAAGATTTTCACAAATTTTCCCCTTTATTTCCTTTTATTTTGTGCTACTTTTGAGTTAATTATGCTTGAAAATATTATTATTTGTATATTTGTGATTCAATGTAGGTTTCCAAGGAATTAACGAACTTTCACGGAGTTTAGCACAAAGTACGAGGCAATTTTGGGCTTTAAAGTTGAGCTACAATTTTTTCGTCAAAGTCCGTCAAGTCGCGAAGGCAAAATGTGCTAACGATGGACTAACGAGCTAACGGAGGACATAAATGAGAAGCCTGGAGGGGAAGGACTTGGAGTCAAGATCAATAAGGGAGACTCCTCATTAATGTCTTGTCGCCTCCCTTGCCGCGTTGCCCCTGATCCACCGGTAGACCCACGTCCTCCTTCATGGACCCAGCTGATCCGGCCCACCAGCTATCTTCCACACCCACTTCCCTTCACACTCTCACCCATCTACCTACCATCGACCCACCGGACCAGCTATCCCTATCCATCCATCCAACCTTCACCCACGCCCACTTCCTCATACACTCTTACACACAATCTCCCTTGGGCCAGCCCAGCTGAAGCACGGTTTAGCAGCCCCCCACCAGTCTTCTCTTCCTCCAATTTAGTCCCTAAGCTTTATATTTAATCTCCATTTTGCCATTAGCTTCCTTGGTACGCTTTGGAGAATTTCTTATATCTCCAAGCAGCCCCAAAAATCAAAAGAAGTCCCTTAGGGGCAACAGCAGCCTTCTTCCCCAAAATTCTCTCCTCCATTGAAAATTGGTCACCTTCGAAGGTTTGGAGCCTCAAATCATGGGCCAACGAAACATCTACAAGTGATTTCAACCCCGGATCTCGGCATTGCTCACGGCTTTGTAGGTTTAATTCTTCCAATCTATATTTTTGATATTTCTAGGGTTGAATGATTTTGTAAAATGTGGAATTGCCTTTGTGCTTTAATGATTTATGGAACGCAATTACTTTTCTATGTCGTTGTTGTGTTTTAATTTAATCTCTCTCTATTTAGTATACAAGCATGCTAGGTAACTAATTTGTGGGCTTAATGCTTTTAACTAATTGGCCATTAATTAAATGATTTGAGAAATGTTTGGATCCACGAGTGCTACCTTGCATTTCGGACCAAGCAAATATATAGCTAGTGTTTTATGACACACACTGATAGCCATGAGAGTACTTATTTTGTCACGGGTTTGAACTACTTATATCCATTGCTAAGTAGGGGAGATTCAGGTTTAATTACCCCCTTTCGATATCTCGATTACCGGCATGACTTGTAAAAAAATAGAGAGATTATTTTTCTACCCATTATTACCCATGATCTTGGTTATTATTGTGTTCTCTTAATGTTTTCGATGGGTTGGCTACCCATTTGATGATATCTAGAATTATAGGGTAAGATGCGAGAGCCCATCCTATAATTCCAAAAATCACAATAATTGGCTTTGTGACGCTGCACCGAGAGGTAAGGAGCGTTCTTAGATAGTTATGGGGTGCTTGATAGATAATGCGACTATTCTTTTCTTGCTATAAGATGTGAGAGCCCGTAGTGGGGATTGGTAGCTAGACTTGCTATAAGATGTGAGAGCCCGTAGTGAATACTATCATCGTGCGCCCGACTACCAAGACTTGAGTTAAAGAAAAGTAGAGAGAGGGTTAAATTAATCATGAGCTAAACTAGAAATATTGCAATCCTATAATCCTATCTTTTTAATCTTGATTTGTTGTTGCCAAGCCATTTTGTGACGTTGTAAATATTAATTGCTTTCTTTTACTTTTAACTTTTAGTTTTTATTCTCAATTTATTTTCGCTCAAATATAATTAGTTAGCCCAATTTCGGTACTTAGTTAGAGTGAAAATTACGTACATTCCCGTGGGATCGATACTTGTGCTTACGCACTATATTGCTTGATACGGCAAGGTACTCTTCCCCTTGTCGCAATTATTTGCACATCAAGTTTTTGGCGCCATTGCCGGGGAATGATTTTATTTTCGCTCCTATATGCTAATATCGATACTAAGCAAAGCTAATTGTAATTTGAGCATTTTTTTAGTAGTTTAATTGCTTTTGTATTTATATGCATGTGTCGCTTTTCGAAGCCTTCCTGAGTTTGTGGGTTTATAGGGAGGTATATATGTCCCCACACAAAAATATTTTATTTTTCTTTTTATTTAATTCCATAATTGCTTTCATGCCTTTTTATTTTGAGCTTGATTTGATACGGGGTTGAACACTTTCAAAGTAGGGCTAGCTTGAGGAAATTCTTTGGAGTAAGCTTACTCTCGGCCCGGACTTCATTAGAAATCAACTTTGAGGGAGTTTTCTTTCGTTCCCTTCTCCATTTACTTAAGTTTGGGGGTTGGGTTTTGGATTGGTTGACTATGAAAATTCTAAAAGTCTTGAGCTTGAAATTCTCCATTTTTTAATGCTTTGAATTTTGGGCACTTGTTAGAGCTATATGTGCATTATTTTCTTGGATTCTTTCTTGAGTTTATTATATGCATATTTGAGGATATGTGTGTGCTTTTTATGCTAGCTTCACCTCATTCATGATTAATAATGCCTATGTTTGGATTTCGAGTTGAATTGTTATGCTAAGCTCTAGCTTTGATAGTGTATGTCGGATGAGTATCATTCTTGAGTCTTGATGCCGTTTGAAGATCTTAAAATTGATAATTAAAGTAACTTGGTTTGGGCTTGTGTGTATAGCAAGAGCATGATATAGGTCATCTTTGGATTATAAGTGCCAAATTATCTTACCCATTTTACATTAATCCCTTGTGTCCCCGTTGAGCTTATTTATAGAATGGCATGTGCCCAGAGGACACAATGACCCCTATTCGACCTCTTTTTCTTATAACCACATCATCCTATCCCATGAGCCTATACACTTTGTCCTCACCCTTCAAGAGAGCATGATTTGGAAAGATTTATCATTTACGCATTCTTGTTGGGTAGTGTATGCTTCATGAATGTATTGTGCTTTATTGTTGATGATATTGGTGTTTGAAAAGTATTGAATAGCGGTAAAAGAGTCCCCTTGAAAAATAAAGTGCAATGAAAAGAAAAATCAAAAGAATAGAAAAAAAAAATACCATCATTCTTCAATTGCTCAAGGAGACATAAGGGTGGAGCTTAATTATTGTGGTAGTTGATACATTTTCTTCAACCCAATGTTTAAAGTTTAAGGGGTTGTTGAAGTGAGTTTGTGGTCATTTGAAGAGTTGTGCTTTCATGAAGCAAGTTATTGTGTGAAGACTTCAAACTCTTTGCTCTCTTGACTTGTTATCTCATCCTTCATTTATAGCCCAAACCTTGACCAACATTACATGCTTTATAAAGTCCTATTGATATTGTCATGTCATGCGAGTCCTTGCCTTGTGAAACATAAAACTCTTTGGGTTTGATTGCTCATTTTTGATATCTCATTGACCGTTCAATCCTAGCTAGAGCTACGCTATTTATTGATGGGCATATGTTTTGTAGCGTGGGTAAATTGTTTGAGGAAAAAGTGAGCTAGCATTAAAATCACGCCATACCTTAATTATGCATGTTTATAATCTTGAGTTTGATTTCCATCATGGTAATGTGCATGTGATCTTAAGCGAGCGCCGTGTTCCAACTCTAAGTCCTTGAGCTCATTTTAATTGTTTTATTTCTTTGGTCGGGACGATCAAAGCTTAAATTGGGGGTGTGATGAGCTCAAGATTTCAACGAATTATCCCTTTTATTTCCTTTTATTTTGTGCTACTTTTGAGTTAATTATGCTTGAAAATATTATTATTTATGTATTTGTACTTCAATGTAGGTTTCCAAGGAATTAAAGAACTTTCTTGGAGTTTAGCACAAAGTACGAGGCAATTTCGGGCTTTAAAGTTGAGCTACATTTACTCTGTTAAAGTCCGTCAAGTCAGCCAAGGTAAAATGTGCTAACGATGGACAAACAGAGCTAACAGAGGACTTAAATGAGAAGCCTGGAGGAAGGACTTTGGGAGTCAAGATCAAAACTTCAGGGGCACCGGAGCAATAAGGGAGACTCCTCATTAATCTCTTGTCGCCTCCCGTGCCGCCATGACGCCCCGATCCACCAGCCAGAGCGTCCTCCTTCATGGACCCAGTGATCCGGCCCACCGCTATCTTCCACACCCAGTTCCCTCACACTCTCACCCATCGCCTACCTTCGACCCACCGGACCAGCCATCCCCATCCAGCCCATCCATCCATCACCCACGCCCATTTCCTCACACGCTTAAACCCACAAATCTCCCTTGGGCCAGCCCAGCTGAAGTATGGTTCAGCAGCCCCTTCTCTTTCTCCAATTTAGTCCCTAAGCTTCATATTTAATCTCCATTTTGCCATTAGCTTCCTTGGTGCGCTTTGGAGACTTTCCTTATATCTCTAAGTAGCCCCAAAATCGAAGAAGTCCCTTAGGGGCTGAAAAGCCGTTAGGGGCAGCATCAACCTTCTTCCCTAAAATTCTCTCCTCCATTGAAGATTGATCACCTTCGAAGGTTTGAAGTTTTAAATCAAGGGCCAACGAAGCATCTACAAGTGATTTCAACCCGGATCTCGGCATTGATCGTGGCTTTTTTGGTTTAATTCTTCCAATCTATATTTTTTATATTTCTAGGGTTGAATGATTTTATAAAATGTGGAATAGGCTTTGTGCTTTAATGATTTATGGAAAGCAATTACTTTTCTATGTTGTTGTTGTGTTTTAATTTAATCTCTCTCTATGTACTATACAAGCATGCTAGGTTATTAATTTGTGGGCTTAATGCTTTTAATTAATTGGCCATTAATTAAATGATTTGAGAAATGTGTGGATCTGTGAGAGCTACCTTGCATTTCGGAGCGGGCAAATTAATAGTTAGTGTTTTGCGACACACCGATAGCCATGAGAGTACTTGTTTTGTCACGGGTTTGAACCACTTGTAGCTATTGCCAAGTAGGGAGATTCGAGTTTAATTACCCCCTTTCGATGTCTTGGTTCTTGGCATGACTTATAGAAAAATAGAGATTATTTCTCTATCCATTATTAACCATGATCTAGGTTATTATTGTGTGCTCTTAATGTTTCTGATGGGCTGGCTACCCATTTGATGATATCTAGAATTATAGGGTAAGATGCAAGAGCCTGTCCTATAATTCTGAAAATCACAATAATTGTCTTTATGACGACAGACCAAGAGGTAACAAGCATTCTTAGATAGTCATGGGGTGCTTGATCAATAATGTGGCTATTCTTTCCTTGCTATAAGATGCGAGAGCCCGTATTGAATACTATCATCGTGCGCCCGACTACCAAGACTTGAATTAAAGAAAAGTAGAGAGAGGATTAAATTAATAACGAGCTAGACTAGAAATATTGCAATCCTATAATCCTATCTTTTTAATCTTGATTTGTTGTTGCCAAGCCATTTTGTTACGTTGTAAATATTAATTGCTTTCTTCTACTTTTAGCTTTTAGTTTTTATCCTCAATTTATTTTTGCTCAAATATAATTAGTTAGCCCAATTTCGGTACTTAGTTGGATCGGAGTGAAAATTACGTACATTCCCTGTGGGATCGATACTTGTGCTTACGCACTATATTACTTGATACGACAGGGTACTCTTGCCCATGTTGTAAATATTTACATATTAGTAAGTTATAAAGATATGGTCAAACTTGCTTGCATGTCTCTTGAATGTTTGAAAGTTCATACATGTTGCTATGTTTCTGAAATCAAACCTAAAAATGTGGTTGAAGTTTTAAAAGATGAATCTTGGATAAATGCCATGCAAGAAGTACTTGAACAATTTGTGAAAAATGATGTTTGGTATTTATTTCCACCTTCTAAATCTAGTAATGTCATAGGCACTTAATGGATATTCAAGAATAAATCAGACGAATTAGGTAATATGATTAGGAATAAAGCTCGTTTAGTTGCTCAAGGATATACACAAGTTGAAGGAATAGACTTTGATGAGACCTTTGCACCTGTTGCCAGAATAGAATCCATAATATTCTTACTTTCTATTGCATGTTACCTAGGTATTTCTTTGAAACAAATGGATGTTAAGAGTGCCTTTTTTAATTGGACGACCGAAAAATTTCTTTCTCTAGACGTTCTCTTTTCCTAGCCCTAGCTAAGGCAACCTTCCATGGCATTGCCATGGCCCGCCACTCCTCCTCCGATTTCTGATCAACCCCCCACTATGAATAACCAGCCACCTTCTTTTTCAATCCGAAAATCCTTTGCATCGGTTTTGTCATCTAAAGACTTGGTTGCGTCATCCATTCCTATTCTTCCTCCTTCTTCCTTTAAGAGGCGAGCCTGCCATTAAAATCTCGAATGAACTGATCGATGCTTTAGCTAAGCCGTTCAAACATACTCTCATTGGTAAGTTCTTCCATGGACGTCCTTCGATGGAAGAAGCTCGAAAGGCCTTTCATACTTTTGGCCTCAAAGCTGATTTTTCTTTAGGACATATCGATCCTAAGCATGTTTTAATTCGGATTAATCATGAATCTTACCAACGATTATGGATCAAAGATCAATGGTTCTTGGGTAGATATCCTGTGCGAGTTTTCAAATGGACTCCAGATTTCTGTCCTGAAGTTGAAAGTCCTATTGTCCCGGTATGGATCTCTTTACCTGAACTCCCTATACATCTATTTCATAAATCTACACTTTTCTCCATTGCCAGTCTGTTTGGAACTCCTGTAATGATTGATCATCCCACTGCTAATCTATCACGCCCTAGTGTCGCACGTATTTTTGTAGAAGTCGATCTCACAATTGCCATTCCAAGCCGGATCTGGGTTGATTGTGGAACTAAATATAATGGTTTTTGGCAACCAATTCATGTGGAAAACCATCATCAATAATGCACTCACTGCTCTCAACAAGGGCACTCCATGTCTAAATGCAAGCTTAAGCATCCTTCAGAGAGAATTGTGCCTTCTAATTTAGAAAAAAAAAAGTAAAAGTTAGAGAATGGTGAAGAAGAAGCCCTCAAGACCCTTCTACTAGTGCAAACCCTAATATGAATCCAAACGTTGAAACAAGCCCTTCGTTGTCTATGGATCCAAACCCTAGTATTGATGTTGATGCTAATCAGAATATTGGTGGTAAACCTATCGCGAAAGCAAACTCTAATTCTGCTGAGGAAGGAAATATTGATGTAAGCCCTACTTCTGAGGAGGTGAACACTACTATAATTGTTGAGGAAGCAAGCCCTAAACTTGCTACTAGTGTCCATCCTGAGGTTAGCATTGATACTGGGAAGTTGGCTGCTAGTACCTATGTGGAGATTGGGCAGACTTCTGTTGTTGAATCTCCCCAAGAAATTCTAAGAACTGGAGATGTTGGTGTTTATGAACAACCTTCAAATGAAATCATACATGTTGAGACTCGATTGAGCGCCACAAAGCCCTACGCTATTTCTCCAAATATTCGGAATTTGCGTGGAGTGGGCAATGATTCCACTATTTCTCGTTTGAAAAAGCTCGTTAAGCTTCATCAAGCTTCGTTTCTCTCTATATTTGAACCAATGATAGATAAGTCTCATATGCCTTTTATTGCTCATGGGCTTAAGTTTCAATTTTGTTTCTCCAACTTTGTTGGTTCCATTTGGATTTTTATTAAATCTTCTTTCACCTATCAGGTTAATTCTGAATCTCTTTAGCATCTCATCATGCGATTCAGCATTTCTCTTGGCCTCGTCCGCACTTCGGTTTATGCTAAGTGTATTGCCATGGAACGTCAAGACCTTTGGGATAGTATGATTGATATGGGTAATTCTTTTTCAACTCTCCTTGGCTTGTGGGAGGCGACTTCAACATTATTCTTGGTTCTCATGAAAAAATTGGTGGTAATGGTTGGGATAGACTAGGGGCCACGAATTTTCAAGCTTGTTTGACGGGTGGGTCTTCTTGATCTTGGTTTTAATGGTAGTCAATTCACTTGGTGTAATAATCAAGATGGCCAAGCTTTGATATACCAACGGATTGATCGTCTTGTATGTAATTCCAATTGGATCTCTCAATTTGCTTCTACCAAAGTAGACCATTTAAATCGTATGTGTTCGATCATAGTCCTATTATTGTCTCCATTACTCTAAATTCTGAAATTAAGAAGTCTTGTTTTCGGTTTGAATTTGTGGGCGACCCATCATGGTTTTCTTGATGTGGTTAAAGAAGCTTGGGGACCTATCTTTGATGGGAGACCTATGGCTCGGTTATTTGCTAAGTTGAAGGCATTAGGGCTGCTCTTAAAATTTGGAATATGTATTCTTTTGGTAATATCTTTCAGCCGTTAAAGCTCTGAAGATAATGTTCTTGAAGGAACCTTTTTATTAGCTCCATAATTTTGATGTGAATAAAGAGGATGTCCACTAAGCTCAAGCTCAGCTCAAGTTAAAAGTAAAAATTGAGGAAGATTATTGGCGTCAAAAATCTCATTTGAAATGGATCAAGGAAGGGGATGGGAATACTAAGCTTTTTCACTCTTCGGTTAAGCATAAAAATCTGGACATGCATAGCAATTCCTTTCCTCTGAATCGCTATTAAGGATGCGGCTATTGATTTTTACAAGGACCAACTTCAAGATAGCCCTTGTTCGAAGATAACTTAATTGAAGTTATTCCTTCTCTCCTTTCGGAGGAGCATTCGCTCTTGCGAATCCCCTCAATCGAGGAAGTTAAGGATATTGTTTTCTCTATGAGTGGAGATAGCGCACTGTCGGATGGCTTCACTAGAAAATTTTATTCCTCTTGTTGGGAGATTATTTTTGAAGATCTCCAATTAGCTATTCGAATTTTTCGGGATTTCCAATGCCTAAGTCCTGGACAAGCACTCTTATTATCACGGTTCCCAAAATAGAGCGAGGTGCATTCTTTTAAGGATGCATTGTCTATATGTCTTAGTAACTTCGCAACAAAGTCATTTCCAAGCTTCTCTCAAACAGATTGGCCCAAGTCCTTCCTCTTATTATCTCGATAATTAAAGCGCTTTTACCAAGGGAGGCTTATTCAAGATAATCTTTAAATAACCATTTGGGAAAGAAGGTTACCAGTTCTAATATCATCATAAAGCTTGACATGGTGAAAGCTTTTGACCGGTTTCTTGTTTTTTTTCGATTAAAGTTCTTAGGAAGTTTGGTTTCGTGAAGTCTTTATAGACTTGATTTGGTAGATTATTTCCAATAATTGGTTTTCTATGTTAATCAATGGTGACCATGTTAGTTTTTTCTCCTCCTCTAGAGGTATTCGTCAAGGTGACCCTATCTCTCCCAATCTATTCATTATTGCAAATTAAGTTCTTAGTCTGGGTCCGAACAAGTTGCAAGTCGAGCATCCTCAATTTGCCTTTTCTTCTTCAAGTGGATGCCCCATTATTTCTCACCAGCTTTGTTGATGTGATTATTTTCTGCAATGGTAATAAGCATTCTTTGGATCATCATAAAGACCCGATTTCTTAGTATGAAAAATTCTGTAGTTGGTTAATCCTAATAAGAGTTGTTTTATGGCTTCCTCCAAATTGGCTGAGGCTAGGCTCTTCCATTTGACGTCGGTTAGGTTTTAACTATAAGGAGTTTCTGTTACTTATCTTGGCTGCCCTTTATTTGAAGGCCGCAAAAAAAAAGATTCTTTGATCCTGTTATGGCAAAATTGTAAGGAAAAATTAGTTCTTGGGTTGGTCATCTTTTAACCAAGTTGGTAAGGTTACTCGATCAAC
>CM028361.1:52450614-52530558 GCA_016624345.1 Platycodon grandiflorus | reverse complement strand
CAATTGGTCTTTTCAAATGCTTGACGTCAAACATTTCCTTATGCTACACTTTCCTCTATATGTAGTTTTAGGAAATAAACTTAAAAACCCGTTTGAGAACCTTTAGTAGGCGTTGTGTTCAACACAAACTTTTTGTGAGTACTAGGTCAACATGTACTATTGGTTATTGAATTGTCGTTTAGAGACCTTACTAAGGAGAATAAACATCTTTGTATTGCGTGGTGCAAGGTTTGTGGCTTCCAGATGGTTACACATCTAACATTGGTAATTGTGTGAGTCTCATATTCGTTGGGTCATTGGTGAAGGTCTATGCTCTATTCGCCATGATAGATGGCTACCTCAATTCCCTATTTTAGCGGTTGATACTCCAGAACTTTCTCAGGTTCGTGACCTCTTCCAAACTGCTTCGGAGCTGTCCAGATTTGCCTTATCTTCTCTTCTTCCTGGCGCCCTTCAATCTATTATTGATCAAAAAATTAATCTTCAAGATAGTGAAGACTTACCTTGTTAGACGACCGTCAATGGCCGGTTCTCTTTTAAATCTACCTCCTGTCTAACCGATCAGGGCCATCTCTAATGTCTTCTTAGTTTACTTGGCATCGTCTTCTTCCTAAGAACATTATCATCTTTATTTGGAGACTTCTTCGCCTCGTTTGCCTATTGGAAGCTATTTAGAAGAAATGATTTAGTCGGCCTCTAAATGCTCATGTTGTCCTATACACCCATCGGTGAAAACTTTTTCCCATGTTTTCCTCTATAGCGGTCTCGCTAGTGATGTGTGGTCTCATTTTCATGGGTTATTTGGCTAGCTTTGAGAGACTTTGACATTCACGGTGCATGTATTGGTGGACCCATTCTAATTCGGTGTTGTTCCTTTATTCCATCGCTAATTCTTTGGCATCTTTGGAAGGCCCAAAACAAAGCGAGATTTTGATGAGTCTTTTTTGAACTCTAGAGGTGTTGTTCTTACTATTAAAGGTGAGCTTAATTCCATCTTAATTGCCTCCTACCTCTATGCTAACTAGTCGGACATCTCCCTTAAGTTCTCTCGTCCTAAGAAAGTTCTTATTTAGGTGTTTCGTGGCTAATGCCCCCACTTTGGGCTTGTTAAATTAAACTCGGATGGTGGTAGTAGGGTAATCAGGGTCCTAGTGGAGGAGGTGGAGTTATTACGTTGATTCCTGTGGGTGATTTATTTATGGCTTCTCATCCTCTTTATGGGATTTTTAATACTTTTTTGCGAGACTAAAGCCCTTTTCCATGGTGTTAGTTGGTTAATTTCTAATGGATATCGTGGCTCGATAATTGAGATGGACTCGGGTTTTCTTATGGGTGTCTCACTAAGGGCCTCTCCTCCTGGCAATGTAGTTATTATATTCGAGGGATTATTGCTATGCAGCGCGCTGGTCTTTTTTTGTTTCACCACTGCTTTTGGGAAGCTAACTCTGTGGCTGACGGGCTTGCTAATCGGCTATGGAATCTGATAAGGATGATTCCTTCTACATTATGTCTTCTCTTCCTCGCTCGATTAGAGGAGCCATTATTACATATCCTCAAGGAGTTTCTTGTATTCGTATTTCCGAAAAAAAAAAAGTTCTTTCATTCTCTTTGCTTTGTATTTCTTTTTTGAGGTAAGGCTCCTCCATCCTCCCATTTATAAGGGCAAGGTTGGTTGTCCCCCTCAAGTTTGTACTTTTTTATTTTTTTAATAAATTTTGCAGGGTGCCGACCTGTTTCCTTTAAAAAAAAAAAAAATACTCCCTATTGCGCTCAAAGACCTTCTGCCTGAGCATATCTGGGTTGCCTTAATAGAGTTAAGCGAGACTTTTAGAGCGTTATCATCTTCCACTCTGCGTGTTGATGACATGAAAAAGCTTGAGGATAGCATTGTAGTGACATTGTGAAAGCTTGAGAGGATTTTTCCTCCTTCGTTCTTCGATTCAATGGAGCATTCTTGGTGCATTTGGTCTGGCTTGGTTAGGGGTCTAGTTCAATACAAATGGATGTATCCATTTGAGAGGTAATTGGTTTAATTAACTGTTATTTATAATATTCTATTAAATATTTCATCAGGTGATTAATCATAACGTTATTATCTGGAAATAGGTATCTTCTTTGCATTGAAAATGAAGATTTGCAACAAGGCCAAGGCTCGAGGCCTCAATGCGAGAGATTGTTGTTATAGATGGAATTGTTGCCTTTGCGCATATTTCTATCCTAATATTGAGACAAGATTGACTAGGGTTGGCCGCAATTATGACGGTGGAAGTCAGGCTACGATGGAGGCATCTCTGTCTTTGCTTCCCAGGCGATTCTGGGCAAACAAGTTGGTCAACGAATGCTTACCCCTAGGAGTTTGATGTTGCCAAACTATATGTTCTCATTAATTGTCCGATGTTGAGGATTCTCTTATGTAAGTCATAAATATTATAAATAGGTATTAGGTTGTGTTAACATTTCTTAAAATCATCCTTATCGCTATTAATGAGTTCGTGAAGGCTGGAGATATGTTTGAAAATGATATCAATCGAGGATAGACAAAGAGTTTCCTTCCTGGCTAAAAAATTAGTAAAAATTCATCTTACTCTTATGTTAAAGTTTGTATAATTCCTTTTAAAATTTTATTCTTAAAATATTATAGATGAATAAATTTATGAATGCTTTATAGGTCTCGGAGCATCCTAATGATACCAAAGCTATGAGGCTAAAAGAATTAGTTTCTCCTCGTATATGAAAGTTAACACAACGGATATTTTGTGAATGGATATGACTTCCATACTAATACTACGGAGACAAAGCTATAGTGGAATAGTTGTGTTAACTTTGAAGGATATCTTGATTATTATGGTGTACTCAATGAAGTCATCGAGTTATTTATGGGAAAAAATAAGTCCTATTTAATTGTGACTAGCGAGATGCTAAGCGAGGTATTAAAGCATGAGGTATTTGACCTCGTTGTGTGACGCCCGACTTCGGTTCCAATACGAAATCCCAAGGTCGACGCGCCAAAACAACAAGCAAATAACAATGACAATTAATAAAAGCACGTGGCGCAACAACGTGCCACAAAACCATAATAATAAAAACTTGATAAAATAAAATCAATCATCGGCGACGTTACGGCGGAATCCAACTAATAAAACACAAGTATAAGTTTTGTAGAAAATCATTCACAACATTAACTACCTCGGCCACAACATGCGGAACAAGCGTGCATAAACCACAAGCTACAACATGCTTTGGAAAATAACGAGTTAAATATGAAGCAGTATATGAGCTCGACATACACGTGTCGGCTACCCAAAAGAATAATAAGTACAAATAATGTATCAATACTACCCAAAGTAAAGTCTACATGACTTTACAACCAATCGTCCTCACCAAAAGAGCTAACACTAACAACAAAAGGGCTCCAGGGTTTATGAAGCAAAAGACCACCTGCGAGCTAAACGATAAAACTATCCGGCCTCACCGCGACTTTCCTGCCTGGCTCGAATCTAAGGAAAACAATTGAACAACAAACGGGGTGAGTCGAAACTCAATAAGTTACTAAATACAACTATATGTCATGGCATAATGCTCAAATGGTAATCATAACATGGTAATACATTTGTATATATCACAATCAAACATGTAACATCATCATTGATTTACAATTCATATGCATTACACGTAGCACTTTGATGTTCACAAAGTACTCGTAATAAACCACATTATAAAGGATATGATATCTCTTTGTCCATTCTTTGCGTTGCTCCTGCAACACACAAAATAACCAAATGTGCCTCGATACTCGTGTGTGTAGTATCGACGTCCCCGATTAATACCATCGAGTTCAATCTAGCAAACCAAAGCCATGCGTATTGCTACAATAGTGGGGCTACTTCTCGCTGTGTCCCAAGAAGAGGGTGTGTGAAACTCGGTACGGCGACTTATAGCGATCACAAACGTTAATTTGTGAAGACCATAGGTCGTCCCACCTTACTCAACCAACGACGCCGGTGGACTTACACAATGCACAAATAGATGTTCTTATTCATCTAATGCAATAACCATCAAGCTCAAAAGTAGTGAACTTGACAAATGACAAGTAGATTATTCTATACCACCAATCATCATTCAACACATATTTGCAAGAATTCTAATCAACACATTAGAGTCATTCACAAGTCTCTACTTAAATGGTACCAAAGACGGAGGACTAGGATCTTGATCAATCGAACTCTAAACCTCGTAGTAATTTAATATGTTGTTTGGGGAATCATAATCCTCCCTAAAATCAACTTCTCGGAGTCATTGCTAAAGTTCACAAAATTAGGGTTTCAATGCTAAATGCAAGATATCCCAATTTCAAGTCTCAAGTTCTCTATTTGTTCAAATTCTAAGATTTATGTTCAAACTCTAGCTCATCAAACATCATTCAACCCATAAACATATCACAAGTATAATGTACCCATCTCAACCTAAGATTTGTACATAAAAACAACATCCATAGCAAGTCATACAAGATCAAAGATGAACTAACATACTATAAAACTTAAAGCATAAAAAAGGGGTTTAGTAACTTACCTAGAATCGAATATCAAGTCAAAGAAAATGAAATCAAAGCCACCCAAGTTTCTCCCTTGCTCAACACCAACACAATGATGGTCTCGGATCGTCAATCGGATGGGTAGATCTCGGGAACACACACTAATCTCACTAAAGCTCTCACACACACACTCTATCAACAATGGTGGGAAATGGGAGGGAAAAGTGAGAGAAATGAAGTCTCTCTCTCACTTAAGTGACCCAAAATCTGATTTGGGTTGGGTGGTGACGTGGCTCAGAGATCAGCCAAATGGTGTTATTTTAGTGAAACGTAATTTTCGACAATTTTAAGTCGGCTGTAGGCGATCCTTCGTTACGGCCCGCGATCGCTTCTCCTCCAAGCGATCGCTTTGTACCCAATTTTAGACACCACTTTACGGAAACAAGGCGATCGCTTTGCTAAAAACAAAGCGTTACTTTGTCTCCAGTATGAAAATTTTTGAGTACAAAGTCATTTTGTGCCACCAAAGTCAACCCAAATAGTTTTAAGGCAAATATCACAAGTATACAAAGCTAAATACTCAACAAACTACACAACCATAGTTCATATTGTTATCATGGCATTTCTACTCATGCTAATAAAATATATAATTATGCAAATAACACATTAAGAAGAGCTAGGGTGTCACATCCTCTCCTCCTTAAAGAATTTAGTCCCTAAATTCATTTACCTAGTTCATCAAAAGATGAGGGTATTTCTCACGCATATCGACTTCGGTCTCCCAAGTAGCTTCCTCAATGTCGTGATTCCTCCATAGTACTTTAACGAGTGGAATCCGCTTGGTTCACAATGTTTGTTCCTTAGTGTCAAGAATCCTTACCGGTTGCTCGACATATGACAAGTCGGGTTCAAAAGTGATCTCTTCATACTCTAATACATGTGAGTCATCCTTCATGTACTTTCGAAGCATAGACACGTGAAACATTATGGATTTACGACGAAGGCGTGTTGCAATTCTATACGCTAATGTTCCCACCTTCTCAAGAATTTCAAACGACCAATGTATCTCGGTGATAACTTTCCTTTCTTGCCAAACCTTTTAGTACCCCTACGTGGCGATACCTTAAGGAACACATAATCGCCTACTTGAAACTCAAGGTCTCATCTCCGATTATCGGCATAGCTTTACGTCGACTCGTGCGAAGTAGTCTATCCCGAATAACTTTCACCCTCAACCGATTTGTTGTACCAACTCGAACCCCAAATTTTAGCTTCACCGACCTCATCCCCAACTTCCCTTAAAATCTACCGTGCACCCACGCAATATATCCTCCAAGTTAGAATCAATCTCTTCGATTGCCCATCGATTAAGGATGAAAAGCTGTACTAAAGTTCAATTTCGTTCCCATAGCTTCTGTAATGCTTGCAAAACCTCGACGTAAACCTCGGATCTCGGTCCGATACAATACTCACCGGAACCCCATGTAACCTTACTATCTCCTAAATATACAATGCCTAACTGACTCAAAGAATATGTTATCGTAATAGGAATAAAGTGCGTGATTTTGTCAACCTATCAACAACAACCCAAACTGCATCAAAACCTCGACGAGTGCGTGGCAACCTTGTCACAAAATCCATCGTAACTCCTTCCACTCCAGAAATCTCAAGTGGTTGCAACAAACCCGCTGGCCTCGGTGCTCGGCCTTTACTGTTGACAAGTCAAACATCTAGAAACATACTCGCAATTTCTTGTTTCATTCCACTCCACCAAAATTGTTTCTTCAAATCCCTATACATTTTGGTACTCCCGGATGTATAGTATACTTCACCTTTTGAGCCTCATCAAGAACTTGTCGTTTAACCACCTCATTTGAAGGAACGTAAACTCTTCCCGAAATGTAAGAATCACTTTGTTCATCGCAAAGTCGGGTGTTTTCCCTCGCCCAACTCACCAATTATCTTAACAATTTCGGGTCACCAACTTGAGCCTCTTTAATCTGTTGAAACAAAATTGGGGTAGCCTGAATATTCGCAAAGATTACTCCGTTCTATCTCGAAAGGATTCCAATCTCGCAAATCCTCTAACATCTTCCATTCTCGAACCATTAAGCAAGAAACGTATGTCTTTCTACTCAATGCATCACTACTACATTTGCTTTCCCTGGATGATAAAGGATCGTACAGTCATGGTCTTTTAATTTCTCCATCCATCTACGTTGTCTCATGTTCAACTCTTTTTGTGAGAAGAGGTATTTCAAACTCTTATGATCCGTGAAGACCTCAAACTTTGCTCCGTATAGATAATGTTTCCACTTATGCAACGCAAACATAATCGCGACCAATTCTAAATCATGACTAGGACCATTACGTTGAAGCCGTCAACTTCTTTGAAGCATAAGCAATAACCTTTCCATTCTGCATAAGCACACAACCTAAACCTTCCTTTGAAGCATCACTATAAACCACGAAGTTGTCGCCTCCACTAGGCAACGTCAAAATAGGAGATGTCGTCAAGCGTCTCTTCAACTCTTGAAAACTAGTCTCACATTTCTCATTCCACACAAACGGTGTCATTTTCTTTGTCAAATTCGTCGAGGTGTAGCAATCTTGGAAAATCCTCAATGAATCTCCGATAGTATCCCGCCAATCCCAAGAAACTACGAACCTCGGTAGCGTACTCGGTGTTTTCCATTTTGTTACTAGCTTCCACTTTGGATGGATCAACTCTATCCCATCCTTGAAACCACATGACCCAAAAATGATACTTTCTCTAACCGAAAGCACACTTCTGAACTTAGCAAACAATTGTTTCTCCCAAAGAACGATAATACTACCCTCGAGTCTTATGTTCTTCCCGTGACTTAGAGTAAACAAGTATATCGTCAATAAAGACCACTACGAATCAATCTAGATATTGGTGAAACACACGATTCATCAAATCCATAAATACGGTGCATTTGTTAACCCAAACGGCATAACTACAAACTCATAATGCCCATACCTCGTGAGAAAGAGTTTGGGAATGTCTTCCGTTCGAACTTTCAATTGATGATACCCACTCCTCAAGTCTAACTTGGAATACACAACCGATCCTTGCAACGATCAAATAAGTCATCGATGTGAGGTAAAGGATACTTGTTCTTGATTGTTACACGATTCAACGTACATGTCGATACACAACCTCAAAGTACCATCTTTTTCCTTACAAATAAAGCTGGTGCACCCCAAGGTGATACACTTGGTCTAATGAATTCTCTATTAAGTTCTGCAAGCGCTCTTTCAATTCTTTCAATTCTGCGGGTGCCATTCTATAAGGAGCCTTAGAAATAGGAGCAGTTCCTGGTAATAACTCAATACAAACTCTACTT
This sequence comes from Platycodon grandiflorus, assembly GCA_016624345.1. Lineage (NCBI taxonomy): Eukaryota > Viridiplantae > Streptophyta > Magnoliopsida > Asterales > Campanulaceae > Platycodon > Platycodon grandiflorus. The sequence goes on along the minus strand of CM028361.1, from coordinate 52,522,656 downwards.
CCCTATCGGGAGGCATATCATAATCAGTTGAAAACACATCGGGAAATTCACAAACTACCGGAACTTCCTCTAACCCGTTAGTAATATTCTTGTCAACCACACAAGCCAAATAACCCGTACACCCTGATAATAACTTTCTAGCCCTCAAAGCGAAATAACATGTATATTACTATTGACAACATCACCCACAAATAAAACTCGGGAACACCCGGCATAGCAAAAGTAACTTTCTTACTATGGCAATCTACTAAAGCATGATAAACACACAACCAATCCATGCCAAGTATCACATCAAAATCACGTATGGGTAGCCAAATCAAGCATGCAAAGTGTGATCACCTATCGTATATCACAAGCTCGGTATACCTCAAAAGCCAACATATGTTCCCCCAGGAATAGACACCTCAAGCACAAAGGTAACGATTGGGGCAATACACACAAGTTTTCACAAAATGAGATGCAATATATGAATGCGATGAGCCGGATCTATGAGAACTCGTGCTCTACTACCGAAAACAAAAGACTACCTCCTATCACGGACGTAGACTCGGCACTTCCTGTTGATCGAGCGCAAAGACATGACCACGAACTTTGGGCCTTGCTATCTCTCTTTGTACCACTAGACGGTTGACTCACGCTCCACGTTGGCTACCCTTCGACTTAGGGCAATCCCTCTTCATGTGACTAACCTCCTTACAATAGTAGCATTGGCCCGACCTATTACCACCCTTGCTATAACATGTTTCCTCGAATGCCCGGGCCTCCCACAATAGTTACATGGCAATGGAGCACCTCTTGTCCCAGAAGAAGAAAAATTATTCCCTCGTCCTTTGATTTTTGTCTAGATTGTCCGTTCGATGGTGCTTTGTTCGATTTCCTCTACGATAGTTGTTATTGTTGTTGTAGTTACCCCTATTCCCTGAACCTTGTCCTCGCCCATGAGATTGCGAAGATTGTTGGGAACCCACATTCATGCTTCCCTTATGTTCTCGATGTCACTCTCATCCCATAGGCTCGGTCTCTTCTTGCTATGATGTCGCTAGCTGTAATGACGATGCTTGTTTCTGTACTCGGTCTTCAACCCCTTGATAAATTTTTGAGTCTTCCTAGCCTCGTTTGGAACCAAATGGGTACGATAACGTGCCAACTCCGTGAACTTAGCTGAATCGGAGCCACGGACATGTTACCTATTCCGGATCATAAAACTCTCGCTCCTCTTTTCACGAACCACGGTGAATATCTTGGACCTTGAACTCTCTCAAGAAATTAGAATTTGTACTCCACACAAATCCCAGCTTTCTTGTAGCACTTGCCACCGGTGCTCATTGCTCCCTAACTTGAAGACGCCAAGGTAACTTTCTCACCATCATTGCAACCCAAATGCAAATATCTTCACTATGTGTTCAATCCAGATTCGCCTTAGTAGCATCGGGTTCTCCCGAAAAGTTCGGGGTTTCATCTTGAAATTTCTCAAGAGTGGTTGTGTTGTTCCTTTGCCTTACCTCCGATTTTAGCACTATCACTTCCGGTTGTGGTGCCTCCACCTCCGGTTGTGGTGTTTCTACCTTGGTCGTGGTCCTGCCCCTCAGTTCATCATTGTGTCATTTCATTCATCAAATCAAGTATTCTCTGTACATGTTTGCCATCTCCTCATTCCGGTCATTGGTTCTGTTCGGGGGATCATTACGAGGACGGTTAACATTCCCGGCTCCTCATCACCCTCTCCATTTGCACCAGCCCTACGGTACTCGCTCCGTTCCTAGTTTCCACCATTTTAACCTACACACATCACTCGACGTTAAGATTCTCAACAATAAACCATACCCACCTAGGCCAAGGAACCTATCTGGCGACAACAAAACAATTGCTTTGATACCAGCTGTGAAGCCCCACCCGGATTCCAATACGAAATCCCAAGGTCGACGCGCCAAAACAACAAGCAAATGACGGTGACAATTATTAAAAGCACGTGGCGCAACAACCCGTGCTTACCACAAAACCATAATAATAAAAACTTGATAAAATAAAATCAATCATCGGCGTTACAGCGGAACCCAACTAATAAAACACAAGTATAAGTTTTGTAGAAAATCATTCACAACATTAACTACCTCGGCCACAATGCTAGGAACAAGCTGTGCATAAACCACAAGCTACAACATGCTTGGGAGTTAAATATGAAACAGTATATGAGCTCGACATACACGTGTCGGCTACCCAAAAGAATAATAAGTACAAATAATGTATCAATACTACCCAAAGTAAAGTCTACAAGACTTTACCTAACCAATTGTCCTCACCAAAAGAATTGCTAACACTAACAACAAAAGGGCTCCGGGTTTGAAGCAAAAGACAACTGCGAGCTAAACGGTAAAACTATCCGGCCTCACCGAACTTCTGCCTGGCTCGGATCTAAGGAAAACAATTAAACAACAAACGGGGTGAGTCAAAATTCAATAAGTTACCAAATGCAACTATATGTCATGGCATAATGCTCAACTGTAATCATAACATGGTAATACATTTGTATATATCACAATCAAACATGTAACATCATCATTGATTTACAATTCATATGCATTACACGTAGCACTTTGATGTTCACATAAGTACTGTAATAAACCACATTATAAAGGATATGATATCTCTTTGTCCATTCTTTGCATTTTCTGCAATACACAAAATAACCAAATGTGCCTCGATACTCGTGTGTGTAGTATCGACGTCCCATTAATACCATCGAGTTCAATCTAGCAAACCAAAGCCATGCGTATTGCTACAACGGTGGGGCTACTTCTCAGTGTCCAGAAGAGGTGTGTGAAACTCGGTGCGGACTTATAGCGATCACAAATGTTAATTTGTGAAGACCATAGGTCGTCCCACCTTACTCAACCAACGACGCCAGTGGACTTACACAATGCACAAATAGATGTTCTTATTCATCTAATGCAAATAACCATCAAGCTCAAAAGTAGTGAAGTTGACAAATGACAAGTAGATTATTCTATACTACCACCAATCATCATTCAACACATATTTGCAAGAATTCTAATCAACACATTAGAGCCATTCACAAGTCTCTACTTAAATGGTACCAAAGACGGAGGACTAGGATCTTGATCAATCGAACTCTAAACCTCGTAGTAATTTAATATGTTGTTCGGGAATCATAATCCTCCCTAAAATCAACTTCTCGGAGTCATTGCTAAAGTTCACAAAATTAGTGTTTCAATGCTAAATGCAAGATTTCCCAATTTCAAGTCTCAAGTTCTCTATTTGTTCAAATCCTAAGATTTATGTTCAAACCCTAGCTCATCAAACATCATTCAACCCATAAACATATCACAAGTATAATGTACCCATCTCAACCTAGAGATTTGTACATAAAAACAACATCCATAGCAAGTCATACAAGATCAAAGATAAACTAGCATACTATAAAACTTAAAGCATAAAAAGGGGGTTTAGTAACTTACCTAGAATCGAATATCAAGTCAAAGAAAATGAAATTAAAGCCACCCAAGTTGCTCCCTTGCTCAACACCAACACAATGACGGTCTCGGATCGTCAATCGGATGGTAGATCTCCGAGAACCTAAACACACACACTAATCTCACTAAAGCTCTCACACACACACTCTATCAACAATGGTGGGAAATGGGAGGAAAAGTGAGAGAAATGAAGTCTCTCTCCTCACTTAAGTGACCCAAAAATCTAATTTGGGTTGGGTGGTGACGTGGCTCAAGGAGATCCACACAAATGGTTTAATTTTTGAGTGAAATGTAATTTTTGGAAAACAGAATTTTAAGTCGGCTGCCGAGTGATCGCCGTTACGGCCCAAAGCGATCGCTTCTCCCCAATGCGATCACTTCTCAAAAAAGCGATCGCTTTGTACCCAATTTTAGACACCACTTTAAAACAAAGCGATCGCTTTGCTATAAACAAAGCGATCGCTGTCTCCGTATGAAAATTCGAGTACAAAGTCATTTTGTGCCACCAAAGTCAACCCAAATAGTTTTAAGGCAAATATCACAAGTATACAAAGCTAAATACTCAACAAACTACACAACCATAGTTCATATTGTTATCATGGCATTTCTACTCATGCTAATAAAATATATAATTATGCAAATAACACATTAAGAAGAGCTAGGGTGTCACACATTGATATAAAGGAGACGTCTAGACATTCGGGTGATGACGTTTTCATCTTATCATCACAAGCTCAACAGGTATACATGACACCTTAACCTCGTTGGGCGTGGCCGTCTCTAGCGAGATGTTGTTTGTTTGGAAGACTAAGGCTAGAAGCACGATTGACCTACCATACGGTGGATAACACATTATGCAGTCGTCCCCTTTGGGGATGTTACAAAAGGATGAAGATTTAGACTCGGCGGAGGAAGTATTATTACGATTGTTCGTGTTTATCTTATGATTAGTTCATTAATTTATTATTGTTCATGTATGCTATTTTGGTATTAGTTCATTTATTATGTATTATTGTATTTAGACATGTCTTGGTTAAGGATTTGGTAGTAGGAGTAGACTAGGGAAGGTGAACTCCTTGCTACTTCTATTAATGGCACACGGGTTGCCACATCCACATCGACACCTTTACGGGATGTGGATTTCGGGCAAGGCTCCCCCTGCACACCCTTATCATTGGTAGTGACCACTACCGACGAGCCTTCTCCTTTAGACTCGGAGGAAGTATTATTACGTCCATTGATCCAGCCTTTAAAAAGTTAGTTTCTACCTATTTACACATTTTTCTTAAGTTATTTATTTCATAGTTAATTTGTTGTATTTACCATTTACAAGAATTGAAAATTGAATTTTTATCGATTTGTAGGAGCCACCTCATCCTTTACATTGGTTTGGAGATCTTCTCTGTTCCTCACAGATTAAAGAGTTCTAGCCGCAATATAGAAGTGTCTCAGCGGCAAAAAAAAAAAGAATGGTGGGGTAAATTTAAGGTACAACAGTAATATAATAACTTTATTTGAAATGTTTATTTATTGTTTAGTTATTTAATCATGCAATTTTTTTAGGCGAGGTATTCTTGGCTCGGGCATTCGGATGACGAGGCCTTTGTGATGTTCAAGGACATGGCTGCCGGTCGATAGGACTTCATCTACAAGACGATCGAAGTTCTTTGTCGACTGAGGAGGCAGCCCCGCAACATATTTGAAGAGGTTTGGGCTCGATCAAACCTCTTGGGGTGGGCTTGCCACCAAAGAGGCCTCGAAGAGGCAAAGAAGAACATGGCTGCGGGTGGGTTGGAGCGAAGCACACACAACGGGGTCTATGGCGTCGCTGAGTACTAGGCGCGTATGGTAAGTAACTTAGTTTAAATAAAGATTAACTTAATTCAATGTTTATTCAATTTATTGCTCTATAGTAGTTTAAAATTATTGTTTATTCAATTTATTGTCCAATATATGTTAAAGGTAGTTGGGAAGCCTTGTTGATGCTATGAAATCCATGGTAGTAGTTTAAAGTTATTGCTTATTCAATTAATAGCTCTATATATGTTAAAAGTAGGTTGAAAGCCATGTTGATGCTATGAAATCCATGGTAGTAGCTTAAAATTATTGTTTATTCAATTTATTATCCAATATATGTTAAAAATAGTTGGGAAGCCATGTTGATGCTATGAAATCCATGGCTTCATGTGCTTTTGATCGACAAGCAAAAGTTTTGCCGAGCCAAACGACTGAGAGCACATATGGCAAGGTTGGAGACCGAACTCACTGAAACCCGACGGACCATGGCCCGGCTGAGATGCAGGCGCCATGGAATGATTTTTCAAAGTCAACCCCATTCGTCTGGTCAACCATCTCCCGATCATCCAACCCCAAAATTTATATCATGACAATTAGTTTGAACAATTTTAATTTATGTAGTTTAAACGGTTTTAATTTATGTAGATAACTTTGTAATTTTATAATTAATTTGTGGTATGTTTTAATTTTTGTAGAGTTTTTTACTATTATCTGTTGAAATCAGGTAAAAAAAAACATTTTTGAATATATATTTTAGTGACGGAGTCTCACTAAATTTTAAATTAAGCTAATTACGTACCCTATTTTCATCACAAATTTCGTCGATTTGAGACAGAGAATATTTCGTGGCAAAAATTCGTCCACGATTAGAGACGAAATTTAGACACGAATATACCGTCGCTAATTAGCAAGCGGTAGTTAGTGACGTAACCGTTGTTAAATTGTCCTTTGTTTAGCGCGAAAATGGTCACCGTCACTAATTTTCGACGGAATAGCCTTCGTCTAAAATTTTTGACCGCTTTATTCGACGGTGTTCCGTTGATAAATTCCTTCGCTATATGGATTTAGCAACGAAACCTTGATTTAGCGACGGCGATGAAAATTTCCATCGCTAATACATGCTTTTCTAGTAGTGATTGTATATTTGGTAGGCTAGGAATTATTTATTCTTTTTCCTTTTTTATAATGGATTCCATGCATTCTAAATCCTTCCATACTTTGTAATTTTTGGTCAACAAGTTGTGGGGTATATAAATACAAAGAACGCCTAACACCCTCTTTCATCGAGATTTCTTTTCCTTCATGGTATTAAAGCCAATGATAGGGACACCCCAAGAACCCTAGCCGTGTCATGTGAGAGCCCCTTCAAATCTCTAAACCCTAGCCGTCTCCTGTGAGAGTCCCTCCCATCTCTCGCCACTGCTATGGGGCCAATAAGTACTGATGATTCCTCTCTTGTCACACCCAATACCACATCCTTTACATGCAACAATGCTGTTGTGACAAAATACCCGCCCCTACCCCTTAATTTCAACCCATAATCTCTCATGTCAAACACCATTCTCAATGATGCCAACTACCTTCTCTGCTTTTTCAATTTATGTGTATACTCAAGACCACAAACTCGTTCGAGTCACCTCCGAACCACTCCCTTCTCCCTTAGAACTTCCAGATGGGACTCCTAACCCCGACTTCGTCTATTGGTCCAGTGCTACCCATCTTGTTCTCTCATGGATTCGCGCCACATCTACCGAATCTATACCATCTCACTTAATCTCCTGTAAAACATCACTGGACGCATGGCAGCTCCTTTAAAACCTCTTCTCATCGGCATCTCGTACCCATTAGAGGTGCCCAAACTGTTCAACTCGCTAGTTCATCAAACCGTGTGTACAAATCGTAACCGAACCGTATATGGCCGGTTTCGGTTTTCCAGTTTATTTTTAATTTTATTTATTTATTTAAAAAATGATTATAAAGTGTACAAAATAGTGTTATATATATTTTTAATTTTTTGCAAAAGCTATAAATTGTAAAAACTTTAAGAACTTTATTACTTTAGTTATTAAGAGTTATAAATTAGAAGTTGTAATAACTTTAGTTATGAAAAATCACAAAGTATAAAATTTTTTACAAAAGTTCTGTAATGATAACAAAAATTTTAGAACTTAAAAACTTACAATAAAAGTTTAGGAAGTGAAAAATATATATATAAAAAATAGGGGCGGTACCCTCACTAATTTTATTAATCATAATAAACAATTACACGGAGGGCGACGACCAATTAAAGGATCCTTACCTCTAGTTTACAATTTTTTCAATAAATAAAAAAATCTAATCTATACAATCTATAAATAAAAAATTCTAATCTACAATTTTTAAATAAAAGATCCTAATTTACAAATTACAATTAGCTTACCTCATGGAGCGTAGTTCAATCGCTCTCGGTTGATGTTTCTCGTCAAAGCCGTAGTCGTTAGAACTACTTTTTAGGTCTTGTTGTATTTTTTCAGCCTTCACCCAATCGGAGCAAAACTTGATTTTCTAAATTAACAACGCTCAACCTTGACCTTCTTTCATTCAAAACATATCCTCCCACACTAAATGCTTCTTCTACGGTGACGGTTGAGGCAGGAGAAGCTAGATCTCCTTTGCAATCAACAATACAATAGGATAATTTGTGGCCCTTCTCGCCCAACACTTTAAAATATCAAATGATTCTATAGACTCAAACTAGTTGTTAAATATGTATCAAGTTCAATATAGTTGTTAGATCCGCCTCGTTGACGTTTTTGAGTTCTCGAATTTACAAAATTATCTACCCGCACTAATGGGTCAACACTACCACTACTACTAGCACCTAAATTTTCACTAACATTAGCTTGATCATCATCATAAAGTGTGTAATATTCTTTAAAAATATCATATAAAATATTTGTAACTTGAGCTACAACGTCTTTTACCTTTGGGATAAGAACAATTATAGTTAAATCAATGCCATCGGGGAATAAATTTGCATAATAATAATCAAGTAATTCTTCTAAACGATCTAGTCTTATCCAAGGATCTAATAGTTTAGCAACTAAAAATATGCTTGGAATGTTCAAAAAATATTTTAGCCATTTTTGTCTTATACTAACAATACATTCACCTAAAACTGGATAATCATTAAAATGCTTGAATATAGCCCTAATTTTAGCACAATGTTCTAAAACTAATATGAAAGTAGGATAATAAGAACCAGATAATTGTTCTGTAGCATATTTAAAAGTTTTCAAAATTTTACATAAATTATTACTAGCATCCCATTGATAAGGAAATAACCTATCGGTATAATCTATTTGTGTAAAAAATGAGCACAATGCTTCCCTATATTCATAAAATTGATTTAACACTTTATAGGTCAAATTACATCGGGTTGGAAAATCTAGGCTAAATATTTTAGGTTTAATTTTATTATGTGTACAAAATTTAATTCATTTTTTTGGTTACATTTGGATGTCTAACCAAATAAAAAATAACTTCCCTAATTCGACGTACTTTATCACGTAAAGCAGTTAAATCATCTTGCACACACAAATTTAAAATATGACATATGCATCTAATGTGAAATATTTTACCACCAATTGTTGGTTGACAAATTTCAATGAGTTGTGGTAAACTAGTACTATTATTTGAAGCATTGTCAAATCTAATTAAAAAAATTTTTGAACTAAACCATATTCTTGTAAAACTGTAAAAATTTTATGGAAAATATTAGTAGTGTTATGTGTAGTATCAAATTCTCTATATGAAATTAATCATTTTTGCATTGTCCATGTATTATTAATCCAATGACATGTAATTGTATATAATTATGCATTTGTCAATGATCACTCCAAATATCGGCACATATTGAAACTTTTTGCGGTAATTTTAAAAACTCAGTCTTTAAGTTGTGTTTATATTCAATTACTCAATTCTTTATATCACGAGTAAGTGGATTCCTATGAATTTCTTTAGTGGCGGGATTCAAAGTCAATTGTCTTAAATCAGTCCAATCACTATTATTTGCAAAATTAAAAGGTAGTCCTCTAGAGCATACAAAATTTGCCATTTGTTTTCTATAATTAATTTCATTAAGGATTAATAAAAAATTTGGTCCCTGAACTTGCCAACATTTCTTACCTAGGTTACTGAACTTGAACATTTTCTAATTTGGTACTTAGGCTCCGTTTGTTTCACGAAAATGATTTTCAAAACATTTGGAAAATGTAGTCAATGTAAGATCTTTTACAAGTCAACGAAAAATGAAGTCTTCTTTTCAGGAAAATGACTTACGGATTCAATTTCCGTAAGTCATTTTCCAAAACTTGTTCATTCAAATTTTCTCCTAATATCACCTATGCACATTTCCATGTGCTATATTCATTTCTAACTTTTCGTTCAAGAAAAATAATCGTAATATTTTGAAGTGACACTGCTGGAAAAACGGTGATTACCTACGAAATTTTCCGTAGGTAATTTAATATTTCCGTCGGTAATAAATTTATACCAACGAAAAGTTCCGTTGGTGTTCTGTCGGTGAGTGGATGTCGGTGATTACCGACGGAAATTTTCGTCGGTAATTGCCTACAGAAATTTTATATTACCTACGGAAAATTCCGTAGGTAAAATTTAAAAAATGTAAAAAAAAATTATATTACTGATATTTTTGGTACCTAATTGATCAGATTTTTATAACATTTCAAACACACATAACAAATATTCAAACACAACAATTCAAAAGTTTTATAAATTCAAACACAAGTAACAATTCAAATACAAATTAAAAGTTACAATAAACTAAAAGTAAAACATGTTTAAATGTCTCGAAATAAGTTGCGGACGATGAGCTCAAGATTTCCACGAATTTTCCTCTTTATTTCCTTTTATTTTGTGCTACTTTTATGTTAATTATGCTTTAAAATAATATTATTTTTGTATTTGTGCTTCAATGTAGGTTTCCAAGAAATTAACAAGCATTCAAGGATTTTAGCACAAAGTTCGAGGCAATTCCGGGCTTCAAAGTTGAGTTACAAATCATTCTGTTAAAGTCCGTTAAGTATTCCAAGGCAAAATGAGCTAACGGTGGGCTAACGGAGATAACAGACGACTAAAATGCGAAGCTGGAGGAAGGACTGTGGAGCTCATTCCATAAAATATAAGGGTATCGGAGCAATTCTAAGTAAGAAGCGTGCACTCCTTGCGCGCTTCTTAGCGATCTCGCCAAGCCTAGGCCGCTCCGCCCACACCGTGCCACTCCGTGCCGCTCCTATGCCGCACCATGTCTTCTGAAGGAGGATTGGAGGCGGATTAATGAGGGATTGGCCAAGTTTTGGCCCCTTTTGCCCCTTAAATTTTATGTCAAATGCCTATTCTACCCTTCAGCCCTTGACCACTCATTTGCTATCTCTTCAATATCTCCCAAGCAACCCCAAACAATACCAGACAGTCCCAGACGGGCTGTGAGCCCTTTGGGGCAGCAGCCCCTTTCTCCCAAAAAAATGCTCCCATTCCTCCATTGATTCATCACCATTGAAGGTTTGGAGAAATAAATCAAGGGCCAATGAAGCTTCTACAAGTGATTTCAACCCCGGATCTCGGCATTGCTGGCGGCTTTGTCGGTTAAATTCTTCCAATTTATATTTTAGATATTTTCTTGGGTTGAATGATTTTGTAATTGTGAAATTGGCTTTGTGCTTAATGATTTATGGAAAGCAATTATTTTTTTATGTCGTTGTAGTGATTTAATTTTATCTCTCTTTCTATTTAGTATACAAGCATGCTAGGTTATTAATTTGTGGGCTTAATGCTTTTAATTAATTGGTCATTAATTAAATGATTTGAAAAATGTTTGGATCTGCGAGAGCTACCTTGCATTTCGGACCGAACAAATTAGTAGTTGGTACTTGGAAAACACCAATAGCCATGGGAGTACTTGTTTTGTGAAGCGATCTCTCCACCGAGAGGTAGGAAATTATGGTTTTTAACCACTTTCGATGTCCTGGTTACAGGCATGCCTTGTAGAAAAATAAAGAGATTATTTCTCTACCTACTATTACCCATATTCTTGGTATTTATTTTGTGATCTTAATGCTTTTAATGGGAGTCATGACCCGTTAGATGATTTCTAGAATTATAGGGTAAGATGCGAGAGCCCGTCCTATTAATTCGGATAACACAATAATTATCTATGGCTTGACCGAGGGGTATCGAGCGTTCTTAGATAGTCATGGGGTGCTTGAGCGATAATGCGGCTATTCTTTCCTTGCTATAAGATGCGAGAGCCCATAGTAGGATTGATAGCTAGACTTGCTATAAGATGCGAGAGCTCGTAGTGAATATCATTAACGTGCGCCCGACTACCAAGACTTGAGTAAAAAGAGAGTAGAGAGAAGATTAAATTAATCACGAGCTAGACTAGAAAATATTGCATTCCTAAAATCCTATCTTTTATCTTGATTTGTTGTTGCCAAACCATTTTGTGACATATGTAAATATTAATTGCTTTCTTTCATTTTTAGTTTTTTTAGTTTTTATTCTCAATTTATTTTCGCTCAAATATAATTAGCTAGCTCAATTTCGGTACTTAGTTGGAGTGAAAATTACGTGCATTCCCTGTGGGATCGATAACTCGTACTTATGTACACTTTATTACTTGATACGGCAGGTACTCTTGCCCTAGTTGTTGCAATTTAATTTGCAGCACATCAAGTTTTTGAACTCAATGTTATAAACATGCATAATTGAGGTACAATGTGATTTAAATGCTAGCTAACTTTATCCTCAAACACTTTCCCACGTTACAAAACATATGGCCATCAATAAATAGCTTAGCTCTAGCAAAGATTGAACGGTCAATGAGTTATCAATAATTGAGCAATCAAACCGAAGAAGCTTTAAGTTTCACAAAGCAAGGACTCGCATGGCATGACAATATCAATAGGACTTTATAAAGCTTGTAATGTTGGCCAAGGTTTGGGTTACAAATGAAGGATAGGATAACAAGTCAAGAGAGTAAAGAATTTGAAGTCTTCACACCATGATTTGCTTCATGAAAGCATCACTCTTCAAAGTACCACAAACTCACTTCAACAACCCCTTAAACTTTAAACTTTGGGTTGAAGAAAGTGCACTCTACCACAACAGTTAAGCTTCACCCTTATGTCTCCTTGAGCATTTAAAGCACAATGGCATTTTTTTTTCTTGCCTCCCTTGACCTTTTCTTTTCTTTTGATTTTTATTTGCTTGCCAAGGGGGCTCTTTTACCATCATTCAACAATTTTTCAAACACAAACATCATCAACAATAAAGCACAATACTTCATGAAGCGCACACTTCCCAACAAGAATTCATAAATAAAACAATTCATTCCAAATCATGCTTCTCTTGAAGGGTGCCGGCAAAAGTGTATAGGCTCATGGGATAGGATGATGCGGGTACATGAAAATGAAGTCGAATGGGGGGGGTCAATGTATGCTCTAGGCACACGCTATTCTATAAATAAGGTCAAAATGGACTCAAGGGATTAATATAAAATGGGTAGGTTGATATGGCTCAAACAATCTAAAGATGGCCTATATCATGCTCTTGTCACACACACAAGCCCAAATCAAGCTACTTTAATCAACAATTTTCAAGATCATCTCACGGTCATCAAAACTCACAACATGGTACTCATCCGACATGCACTATCAAAGCTAGAGCATAGCATAACAATTCAACTCGAAATCTAAATATGGGCATTATTGATCATGAATGAGGTCAAGCTAGCATAAAAAGCACACACATATCCTTAACTATGCATAAAATAAGCTCAAGAATGAATCCAAGAAAATAATGCACATAAAACTCTAACAGGCGTCCAAAATTCAAAGCATTAAAAATGGAGAATTTCAAGCTCAAGACATTCAGAATTTTCAAAGCTAAACAATCCATACACAACCCACAAACTTAAAGTAAACGGAGAAGGGAAGGAAAGAAAACTCCCTCAAAGTTGATTTCTAAAGAAGTCCGGGCCCAAGAGTGAGCCTACTCCAAAGAATTTCCTCAAGCAAACCCCAACTTTGAATGCGCTCAACCCCTACATCAAATCAAGCTCAAAAGAAAAATGTATGAAAGGAATTATAAAATTAAAGATATACAAAATAAAAAGAAAATCTTTTGTGTGGGGACACTAGATACACCTCCCTACAAAACCACAAAACTCGGGAAGGCTTCGAAAAGCGACACAAGCATATAAATACAAAAGCAAGAAAACTAAAAAGAAATGCTCAAATTACAATTAGCTTCACTTAGTATCGATATTAGCATATAGGAGTGAAAATTAAATCATTCCCCGGCAACGGCCCCAAAAACTTGATGTGCTGCAAATTAAATTGCAACAACTAGGGCAAGAGTACCTTGCCATATCAAGTAATAAAGTGTACATAAGTACGAGTTATCGATCCCACATGGAATGCACGTAATTTTCACTCCAACTAAGTACCGAAATTGAGCTAGCTAATTATATTTGAGCGAAAATAAATTGAGAATAAAAACTAAAAAAACTAAAAATGAAAGAAAGCAATTAATATTTATAAATGTCACAAAATGGTTTGGCAACAACAAATCAAGATAAAAGATAGGATTTTAGGAATGCAATATTTCCTAATCTAGTTCGTGATTAATTTAATCTTCTCTCTCTACTCTCTTTTTACTCAAGTCTTGGTAGTCGGGCGCACGTTAATAATATTCACTACGAGCTCTCGCATCTTATAGCAAGTCTAGCTATCAATCCCTACTACGGGATCTCGCATCTTATAGCAAGGAAAGAATAGTCGCATTATCGCTCAAGCACCCCATGATTATCTAAGAACGCTCGATACCTCTCGGTCAAGCCATAGATAATTATTGTGTTATCCGAATTAATAGGACGGGCTCTCGCATCTTACCCTATAATTCTAGAAATTATCTAACGGGTCATGACTCCCATTAAAAGCATTAAGATCACACAATAAATACCAAGAATATGGGTAATAGTAGGTAGAGAAATAATCTCTCTATTTTTCTACAAGGCATGCCGGTAACCGGGACATCGAAAGTGGTTAAAAACCCTAATTTCCTACCTCTCGGTGGAGGGATCGCTTTACAAAACAAGTACTCCCATGGCTATCGGTGTTTTTCAGGCACCAACTACTAATTTGTTCGATCCGAAATGCAAGGTAGCTCTCGCGGATCCAAACATTTCTCAAATCATTTAATTAATGGCCAATTAATTAAAAGCATTAAGCCCACAAATTAATAACCTAGCATGCTTGTATACTAAATAGAGGGAGAGATAAAATTAAATCACTACAACGACATAGAAAAATAATTGCTTTCCATAAATCATTAAGCACAAAGCCAATTTCACAATTACAAAATCATTCAACCCAAGAAAATATCTAAAATATAAATTGGAAGAATTTAACCAACAAAGTCGCGAGCAATGCCGAGATCCGGGTTGAAATCACTTGTAGAAACTTCGTTGGCCCTTGATTTGTTGCTCCAAACCTTCAATGGTGATGAATCAATGGAGGAATGAGAGCATTTTTTTTTGGGAGAAAATTTGCCCTAAAGGGGTCCTGGTACTGTTTGGGGTTGCTTGGGAGATATAGAAGAGATAGCAAATGAGTGGTCAAGGGCTGAAGGGTAGAATAGGCATTTGACATAAAATTTAAGCGGCAAAAGGGGTAAAAACTTGGCCAATCCCTCATTAATCTGCCTCCAATCCTCCTTCAGAAGACACGGTACGGCATGGGAGCGGCACGGGGCGTGGACGGAGCGGCCTAGGCTTGGCTGAGATCGCTAAGAAGTGCACAAGGAGTGCACGCTTCTTACTTCTTAGAATTACTCCGGTACCCTTATATTTTCTGAAATGAGCTCCGCGGTCCTTCCCCCTCCAGGCTTCGCATTTTAGTCCTCCGTTATCTCCGTTAGCCCACCGTTAGCTCATTTTGCCTTGGAATACTTAACAGACTTTAACGGAATGATTTGTAACTCAACTTTGAAGCCCGGAATTGCCTCATACTTTGTGCTAAAATCCTTGAATGCTTGTTAATTTCTTAGAAACCTACATTGAAACACAAATACACAAATAATAATATTTCGAAGCATAATTAACATAAAAGTAGCACAAAATAAAAGGAAATAAAGAGGAAAATTTGTGGAAATCTTGAGCTCATCAGCGGACAAATGATTCAGGGTAGGGGGTTTGACTTTGGCAGGTCTGTTGCTGCAAGAGTTGTTGGACTTGTGCCTGCTACTGCGCCATGGCTTGTTAACGCTGATTGTCTCTTTCTTCCATCTCTGCTATACGCTGATTCTCGCTTTCCTGCATATCAACCACATCCCTCAACGAGCTAAATAACTTGGAGTTAAATAACAAGTATAAAAATAACTTAAACAAAACTAAAACAATGGATTTCATAGCATCAACATGGTTACCCAACTAATTTAAACACAAGTATACTAAAGGAACATTAAATTTACACTTTAACCCCTTTATATTTGAAGTAGGTCGTAGGGTTTAAAGTTTAGGGTATAGGCTTTTTAGGTTTACTACTTAATTAGTGTTTATAATTAGGTGTTTAGTTTTAGGGTTTCGTGTTTATATTTAGTGTTTAGTGTTTAGTTTTAGGGTTTAGTGTTTATATTTAGTGTTTAATATTTATATTTAGTGTTTAGTTTTAGGATTTAGTGTTTATATTTAGTGTTTAGTGTTTAGTTTTAGCGTTTAGTGTTCACTACTTAAGGGAATATGACTTGTGATCAACCTAACATCAAACATGAATTTGATAATAAAAGAAAAATACACGACAAGAGGGTCACATTAAACCTAAATACAAATTAAATTTGAATTACCAAATACTCTTTGGCAAACCTGGATAAAAGCTTAAACATAATCAACTAGAATTGGCCATGGAACATATGGATGGTATTTTATCATTAATATCTCTCATTTTTCGTTCAAACACTAATATTTAAGATATCAAGATTAACATATGAAATATATGGTTTGTTGCAAAATTAACTAGAATATCTTTCTTCATATTTGTCTCTGCTTATTAAGAATATTAACCTAACATGGATAAAAAGGTATTTTCATTCTCAATCTCCCTCACTCTGTTTGTGATATGTCTAGGTGACTGGTGAGAGTTACCTCATGAAAGAATCTTATCAAGTCTGGATCATCTATCCAACTTTGGCACACATACTCTAATTGTAATTGCTGGGACATTACATACATATATTTCAGCAATTAACGCAATAACCTACTCTAATTAAATTCAGAAATTATCTCAATTGGCAATGACATAAGCAAAAGTCTGAATTTTGCAATAAACCCAACAACCTACAGAAAGAACTGAATCCAGAAATCAACCCAATAACCTTTTATTTTTGGAGGAAATAACCCAATAACCTAGACAAAGATGAATTTCACCAATTAAGTCACTGTCCAACACAAAAACTAAATTCAGCAATTGACCCAATAAACTATAGAAATGACTAAATTCAGCAATAAACCCAGTAACTGAGTAACCTACATAATAAAAATATTGCAGTAAATTTTAGCAATTATTTCAATGGCCTAAGAAAATATTAAGTTAAGCCAATTAACCTAATCGCCTATAAAACCTGAATTAAAATTAAAATTGCATAAGATTAAAGAGAAAACTACCAAGAATTGATAACCATGCAAGCAAAAAATATATGGCTTTGACTGGAAAATAAAGTATGTTAATAACTCTCTTTACCCCTCTCCGCACTTTTGTACACGTGTTCAA
Organism: Platycodon grandiflorus; assembly: GCA_016624345.1. Taxonomy (NCBI): domain Eukaryota; kingdom Viridiplantae; phylum Streptophyta; class Magnoliopsida; order Asterales; family Campanulaceae; genus Platycodon; species Platycodon grandiflorus. The sequence goes on along the minus strand of CM028361.1, from coordinate 52,505,540 downwards.
AACAAGAACAAGAAAGCAAAACCATGGATTATGAACAAGCACATTTACAGTTCATTATAGAGTTTCTTATAGACAGCTATGCGATCTCAACGATGCTTTGTGTTCACTCTCTTTTATCGATGTTTGCTGTAACTGACGGGATCACAAGTGCAGAATGCAAAGCTCTTGAGATGTTTGGTTGGATTTTTCCAAGGAAAATGACTTCTACTTCATCATGTTTCATTCTTTGAAGACTTTAAGGCCAAATTTCTCGTTGCAGCATAAGTCAAGGGACAGTTTATATTGATAGCAACCACTCCTCACATGACTAATTGCTAAGTGTTCACACATGGTCAAATGAAGTTTAGTCACACGTGTAAATTAGTGTTTAATCTGACTAGGCTAAATTAAGTGTATTAAGATAATTCATTGTATCATGACAGCTCTCACAAGTGTATAAATACATGAAAGAAAAGAGTCCAACAACAGGTTGGAATTTCTCTCAGTTTCTCGGGTTATACAGCTGCCTCTCTCTCTCTTTTCTGTTCTGTTTTCTTAATTAATTTGTACTGCTTTTACATTATAAATCTCTTCCTTCTTCTTCCTCTCTTCTGTGTTCTTGTTCTTACAGGTTGGTTAGCCAATTCTAACATGGTATCAGAGCTACGACGTGCCATGGGAGATGAGTCTGTAGCCACAAACAAAACCTCTGATGCATCAGCTTCTTGCCTAAACAGTATGACCCAAAACCAGTCCTTGAATCCCTTCCCTTATACTTTAATATCCAATCGTTTATGTCCAATTGCCATCTCAATGAGCACAATTATCAGAATTGGAGCTCTCTTTTCTCTCCGCACTAGACACTCACAAAATCCGCTACACCATAACCCAAAGAAATCCTCCGAGCAGCTCCTCGATGATGGGACAGTAGACAAAGCGGCTCTTGAACTGTTTGCCCAAGCTTGGGACTTGTCTTGGGATGGATCAAAGCTCTTTTAAAGCGTTCGACCCTATGTCAACACTTGCCAAACGGCATCGGACGCTTGGGATCTCCTTGCCAAAAATTTTGGTGTCTCATCGAGATTCACATTCGAAACTACGGGACGATCTTCATGATCTTGCACGTGGTCCAGACATGTCAATCGGGAGTATATTCTCGGGCCAAAACCATTGCAAATTCATTATCCTTGGTGGAGAAATAGTCTCGATCGAGTGCTTCAACGTCGTATTCTTGGAGGTCTAGGTCCAAGCTACAAAGAATTCATTACGGTACAAAACTCTCTTGAAAAAGGTACCTTGGATGAGTTACAAGATCTTCTACTACGGGAAGAAGCTCGCAACTAAAATTCTCCACGGTATTAGCAACACCACCTCCGCTTTTGTTGCTAACAGTTCACTAAACAACACAACCTCTCATTACGCCTCATCACGGCTGTTGTAAGCCAAGGGCTGTATCAGTTCATAGTCCAATTGGTTGTGCCAATCAAGGCTTCTTCTTCCCTCATTCACATGGTCGTGGCGAAATAATAACAGCGGACGTGGGAAAAATTTCTGGAAAAATAAAAATACGGGTCGCGGTATTCTCCCAACACCTCCGAACCTACCACAACAATATCCTTCATTTCACACACATCCTATATACAACACCTCTCAAAACCGGCATACTTACTTTCCTCCTAATCCCTTTCTAAGTAATGACCCAAACCAAGCATGTCAATTATGTCACCGGATGGGTCATCTCGCCCCACTTGCCCAAAAGGGAAACCAAGCCTACCATGCTCAACACAACACATCCCCTGGTCAAATTCACACACACCTCAAATGAACCTTCCAAACTCAGCACCATATTTTCCGGCACCATATCTTAGTGTCATCCATCACCACAAACTCCACCGGCTCATGACTCATCAACCATGGCTCAGGTTAACTTTGTCTGGACTCGGGCGCGACCAACCACATGACCTCGAACACGAAAATCTTTCTCGGTTTTCTCCGTACTCAGTGCGACTCGGTAACAATAGCAAACGGTTCTAGCATGCCAATTTCTCATACCGGAAATTCTTTTTTTCTAATGGAACCCGTGTCTTTCGGTTAAAGCATGTTTTATGTGTACCACATATGCATAAATCATTACTTTCGATTAGAAAATTTTCTCATGACAATAAGCATTACTTTGAACTTGATGCGTTTGGTTTCCGTGTGAAGGAAAATCATACCAAGGAGATTATTCTTTCGGCAATAGTGCCGACGGGCTCTACAACTTATCCTTTCTACCTCTGCTTCAATCAATCCTCTTGCTCTCATTGGTGAACGTGCCTCATCGTCTGTGTGGCATGCGCGTTTAGGCCACCCTTCATAACAGGTTTTGAATCATTACTTCGTCATGCCCGTATTCCTATTAGCGGGAAAATAAAAGAAAATAAATTGTGTCATGTTTGCCCAATTGGAAAGTCAAGTAAACTACCTTTCGTTGCTCGCAATTTTTATTCAACAAATCCTTTGGACTTATTGCATCTTGATGTATGGGGACCCTCTCCGTGACTTCAAACTCCGGTTTTCGGTTTTATCTTTCAATAGTAGATGACTTCTCTCGATATGTCGGCTATTCCCTTTAAAATCAAAACATGAGGTGTTTTACGTATTCACTACATTTAAAGTTCAAGTTGAAAATCAATTGTCTCGAAAGATAGCCGCAATTCATACAATCAAAGCCATTCAAACCGATGGGGAGGAGAGTTCATTAACAACGGTTTGCTTCTTACTTGACTCGAAATGGTATTCTCCACCAAGTCACTTGTCCATACACACTGAACAAAATGGTGTTGTTGAAAGGAAACATAGACACATTGTTGAGATGGGTCTATGTCTCTTAGCCCAATCCCATGTTCCAAAGTATTGGGTGGAAGCATTCTCCACGCAGTCTTTCTTATCAACCGCTTGCCCGTGCGTCGATTAAAAATGTCACCATACCAAAAATTGCTAAAACGATTACAGATTATCGTTTTTAAAATTGTTTGGTTGTACTTGCTTCCCATATTTGGTCCGTATCGTCAACACAAATTGATGCCCAAATCCACTCCATGTGTATTTTGGGCTATGATCAATCAAGGAAAGGATATCGATGTTTGGATCCGCTACGGGACGAGTTTACATTTCCGACATGTTCTTTTTGATGAAAAGAATTTCTTGTTCGCTCCAAATAAAGCATTGCAGGTCAAGACCTGGCGAGACGGTTTAATCAGCGATCGAGTTTGATCAATCCTCCTTGCACAACCGTGTCTCACACAATCACCAAGGCAACACACCAGTTCAAATGGTTCCTTTCCTAAACGACAAGCGGCCACCAGCGGCGGCTCTCAATCAAGAGCAGTCCACCACCACGACATCACCTCCGACTCACGGCATGGGCCCATCTACATCCGGCCACAATATGCAGAACACACTCGAATACACAAGTAACTTCTCCATTAGCCCAATGGCTCCTGACAACAAACCACCGATCGACCAAACTTTCCTACAAGCCCAATTCCATTTTCTCTCCAAAGTCTCGACCAAACTTCACCAACTAGCACAGATTCAACACCGTCACTTAATTTCAAAAGTATCAACGAGATTATGTCTCGTCATCCGATACCACGTGCTCTTATTGCGGAAACGAAGGAATCAAAATTTTTCGAGCCTCGTACACTTAAGCAAGCTCTTCCACACCAACATTGGAACCATGCCATGCATGAGGAATTGACAGCCTTACATAAAAACAACACATGGTCCCTTGTTCCTCGTACGGAGAATATGAACATAATAGGGAGCAAATGGATATTCAAAGTCAAACGACGTGCAGATGGATCTCTTGAACGTCACAAAGCTCGTTTAGTGGCACAAGGCTATACCCAACAAGAGGGTATTGACTTTGACGAAACTTTCATTTGTTGTCAAAGCTCCGACAATTCGGACTTTCTTTGTCCATCGCTCAGTCCCGCTCTTGGCCTATTCACCAGCTAGATGTGCGAAATGCATTTCTTAATGGTATACTCCAAGAGGATGTCTATATGGCACAACCACCAGGCTTTGTTGATCCTAGTCACCCACATCATGTTTGCAAACTACATCGCTCTTTGTATGGTGCAAGCGGTCCCACGAGCATGGTACCAACGTCTTCATGATTTCCTAGTCTCCTTGGGATTTTTAACAGCAAGTCGACGGTTCACTATTTATTCGACACTCGGGAACATCCACCATAGCCTTGCTTGTATATGTCGATATCATCGTCACGGGACAAGCTTCGGATGTAACACAAGTTATCGACTCATCGTGCTACTTTTGAATGTCGAATTTGGGACCATTGGGGTATTTTCTTGGAATTGAAGCATCACACACGGTGATAGACTTGTCGTGTCGGTCTCGCTATGCGGATCTCTGCACAAATTTGGATGGAAAATTGCAAACTAGCTTCAACTCCACTTGTCCCCTTCACATCTTTCGGCCTCGTGTGGTGACCCTTTACACGATCTACCACATACGAAGTATGGTGGGAGGACTTGATATCTCACACTAACCCGTCCGGATATAGCCTTTTACGTCAATCAAGTATGTCGGTACATGCATCAACCCCGAACATCTCACATGCAAGCCGTCAAAGCGAATACTTCGATACATAAAGGTACTCTCACTCATGGGTGCTTTATAAAAAGTCCCCGGATCTTGCTCTCCAAGCCTACTCCGATCTTTGATTGGGCGAGTGATCTCGACAATCGTCGTTGTCACAGTGCTTGTGTTTTTATGGGACCAAATCTCATTGCATGGACATCCAGAAACAATCAAGCTGTTGCTCGATCTAGTAGCGAGGTGATCAGTGCTCTTGCAACCACGGCGGGTGAATTACGGTGGTTTTCATACCTTTACCATGAACTCGGTATACCTTTGGCTCCTCAACTTTTATGTGACAACATATGCACTTTACACATGTCCATGACCCGATCTTCCATGCGCGTACAAGGCATATCGAAATAGATTACCACTTTGTCGAGAACTCCAACAGTGAGGCTTTCTACCACTACTAGAAACACGCTATTACGTCGGAACATTTTTGTCGAATGTTCGACGGGAATTCTGTCGGATAATTGGAAATTCGTCGGTATTTCCGATGCTTAATTTTTGGCGGGATAAATGTTCTTGTCGGAAATAATCCGACGGTAAATATCCGGCGATAATTACGGTATATTCTCGAATATACCTTTTCGTCCGATAATTCTGTCGGAATAAGCCCAAATAATTTTCGGACGGTAAATAAGGGAATATTCTTGAATATTCCTTTTTCCTCGTCGAGAATTTTGGAGATAAACATTCTTGTCGAATCAGACGGTAAAGTTAAGATATTTCGACGGATGATTTCTGTCGGAGTGTTAGACGATAAATTGAAATTAAAACCTAAATCTATGACCCTCCCCAAATTGACACTCTCTCTCTCTCTCGGTTTACGCTCTCTCTTTGTCTTCCTTGGTGAATATCTCCGCCTCGCCGTCCCCCCACCATGCACCGCCCCCTCGGTAGTCGCCCCAGGCCCCTCCGGTAGCCCGCCTCCTCGTAGTCCGCCCCCTCCCGGTAGTGCTCTCTCTCTGGTTCACTCTCGCCACCGCCCCCCTCCGGCCGCTTCACCCCGCCGCGCCACGTCTCTCAGTTAGTCTCTCTCTCCTTGCGCCACGCCACCCTCCTCTCTCAAACCCTAGGTATATATTTTTTAATTTTTAATTTTTGTATTTAATTTATGTTTTGTATAAAAATTGTATGTTGGGTATGATTGCATGCTTTTCTAAAAATTGTATGTTAGGATTTTGAACTTCTTCGTTAATAGTTAACGTTTCCCAATTTTATTTACACACACACACACACACACACACGTATAACACAGGAGCTACCTTCCACCTAATCTATCAATTATTTGCTAAAAAAACCACCCCTTAAATTATTCAATTATTGAAATTAGATGACATCAATAGGGATTGGGATGATCCATTTATTTAATAGTATGGAGGTTTCTAAATTTTATCTTGTACATTTACGTATTTGGGCAACATACGCCAACTAATCGATCATATTTTATATGATTTAATATATCGTTGAGATTTTCTAGTTTATCGTCTATGTGTGCATACGTGGATAGCGGTATCCGGTTTGACATTACACAGAAGCCTTTAGCGATAGGAATTTATTTTCAATGTTACGCATTTGATCTCATTTCTTGATTTTGATTTTTGGAATTTATTTTGTACAAGTGTGCCAATTTCTTGTTTCTTGTATTGATCCCGTTTTCTAATTTTTATTTTTGCTTCTCAAGCGTTTCAAAAATTAGTTGGAGTGCTTAGCCTAATAGATTCATCAAGGATTAATTTAGTAGTTCAATTGAACCTTGACATTATGAAATCTAGAAAAAGAAAAGTTTTGAAAATGCTAGTGGACGGCTCTTAGATTTGCTTAAAGACTCAATTTTGGCTAGACTAATAAGTTGATGCGATGGGGTTTGTAGTGTCTTGTGACGACCCAACCCGACCAGAGATGGGAGCGGGTCGAGCCGTCCAAATAAGGACTACAATCATGCAAGGACTCGATTATCACAACAAACGTGACGCAACATCGGACACGAACTAAAACTCGGCATTAAAAAGCCGGAATATTTAAAACTTCAAAACGATATAACAATTAATAACAAGTAAACCAAGTCATCGGCGAAATTACAGTAGGAACCCAACACTAACAAGTCATGCTAATATATAAACACCTCGACGGCTAAACATGCGGAGAAACCACATCAATAAACAAGAGCTAAAGGGATGCTCGGCGGAAGTCTTAACAAGTGAACCATATACATGTAAACAAGGCTCGGCCAACAAGTGCGGCAAATAACAAGAGACATAAGTAGAATATTCATTAGTCTACAACAAGTACAAGTTACTATGATTACACATTCCCAAGCGAAGTCTAAATGACTTGCTTAAACCCAACGTCCTTGCAAAGAAGAAACCAAAAGCCAACGCTACCACCTCTAGGTGAACGATCACGAGCACGAGAAGACGATCAACCTCGAGAAGACGGACTGGACGACTAGGATCTAAAACAGTAAAGGGAGGGTAAGTCATAAAGACTTTGTAAGTAACCAATATGCATGACGGGATATAATGCAAGGCATACATAGCACGTATCAAGCAAGATCATGTTAGCACGTAGTTCTCATGTCGCGATGCACATTGTTTTCACATAGGTGCGTAATTAAATCACATAGGATTAGGATATGTTATAGAACCGGTGCCGCTTCGTAGTCCCTGAAATAGACAAGGTTATAACGATTGTATTTGTCGGATGCACGTGTATGATACATCGACCACGATTAGTATTATTCCAAGCGCCCTTTTGGTTACGACATGGTACTCTTCTCCTTTGTGATCGGTAGTGAAGGGTGTGTGCACGTTATGGTATGGCGACCCATCATCATCATGAACCTCATGATTCATGACTATGATGCATCGTTGACCATCGATACAATTCACTTAATGCCAGTGGACTAATGGTATGTCAAGTAGATATTTACTTGTCATACAAATCAAGTAAGGAGCAAGTTCGACAAGAGCGAACTTGTCAGAGTCAAGTAGATGTTTACTCACGTAATAAATCAAGTAATGGAGCGAGGTCGGCAAGAGCGACTCGTCCGATCAAGTAGGCATGTTATTCCATAATGTACAAGTCGAAATAGATCAATCATGTCAAGAATTCCCAAGAACAAATTTACAATTCAATTGAACTCTAAACGTCGTAGGGATTTGTTTGTAGAGTCGGTATTGTTCAATGACTCTCTAACGCAACTCCGATGAGTTATTGCTAAAATATTCCTAAGTAGCGAATGAATGCTATGTGCAATTCATGGCTCTTTTCTAAGTTCTCGATTCATATGAAATTAGACTATATGTCATTCATGACTTTTAGTCCATCAAGATTTAAGTCCCACACTTGTGAACCTAACATGTCCATCAATTTTGAAGTGATGAATTATAACAAGTCCAAGAACAAAAGTTATTCCAAGTTCATCCTAGAACATTATTCATACTTGACACAAGTCCAAATTATCAATGATGAGTCATTAACCCAAAATTTAGAAATTTAACTTAAGGAATTTCAAGTTTTTAACATGATGCATGTCTTTTTAAACATGTAAACTAAAACTATCATGAAGGGAGCATACTTGATATTGAGCATACAAAACAAGGGATTGGGTACTTACCTCAAACACACAATTTAACCCAACAAAGAAGAATCAAAGCCTCCCAAGTTGTTTCTCTAGTCTCAAGGAACACAAATATGGCTTTGCATGCAAGTTTGAGTGGTTGGAAATGGAGGAGATGAAAACACACGGTGATCTCACCAAGAACACACAGTCTCTCTCTCGCTTGTTCTAAGAAGGTTTTGGGTGAAGTGGGTGAAGTGGAGGGTCATACCCGGTGTTGAGGCGGTAAGGAAGGTATGGGTGAGCTGGTCTCTCACTTAGGGACGTGTCCCAACTTAAACAAGCGGTCCACAAGTCAACAATTATTAAAATAAAGCTTCGGCGTAGCAGGCGATCGCCCTCCCACGAAGCAAGGCGATCGCTTTGACATTACGCCTACAAGGCGATCGCTTTGTTAAGGACCAAGCGATCGCTTTGTACCCGGTTTCTCAATAGTACATTACGTCTACAAAGCGATCGCTCGTCCAAAAACAAGGCGATCGCTTTGTACCCGATATGCACCTCTGAGTACAAAGTCATTTTGGTTACTAAAAATCATACCAAATCATTTTTGTATGAGCAACACAAGTAAACAAAGCTAAAACAAGCGAAATTATCAAATTATAATACATTATACTAACATGGCATTTCTATTCATGCGAACAAGATATATAACATGCAAATTATGCAATTAAGAGAACTAGGGTGTCACATCCTCTCCTCCTTAAAGGAATTTAGTCCCTAAATTCACTTACCATCTAATCAAACAAGTATGGATACTTCTCTCGCATCTCACTCTCGGTTTCCCAAGTGGCTTCTTCCATCAAATGATTCTTCCACAAAACTTTCACTAGTGGTATCCTCTTAGTCCTCAAGGTTTGCTCTTTGGTATCAAGAATCTTCACCGGCTTCTCAACATAGGAAAGATCGGGTTCAAGGTAATCTCTTCATAGGCAAGAACATGTGATTCATCCTTCATATATTTGCGGAGCATAGAAACGTGAAACACATCATGAATACCGAAATAGACGGTGGCAATGCAATCCGGTAAGCTAAAGAACCAACCCTCTCAAGAATTTCGAACGGACCAATATACCTTGGTGAAAGTTTCCCTTTCTTACCAAATCTCTTAGTACCACGGCGGCGATATTTTCAAGAACACAAAGTCTCCAACTTGGAACTCAAGATCGCGTCTCCGATTATCCGCATAGCTTTTCGCCTACTCGAGCCGTACGCAATCTCTCTCTAATCAACTTGACATCCTCGGCCGATTGTTGTACCATTTCGGAACCCCATAACTTAGCTTCTCCAACTTCGTCCCAACAAATTGGTGAACGACACTTACGCCCATACAAAGCCTCATAAGGAGCCATCTCAATGCTAGATTGGTAAGCTGTTATTATATGCAAACTACGCAGCGGTAGATGTGAATCCCAATTGCCCTTGAAATCCATAGCACAAGCACGAAGCATGTCCTCTAATATCGTATCAATCTCTCATGTCCATCGATTGGGGATGAAAAGCTGTACTCAAGTTAAGTTTGGTACCCAAGGCCTCTGTAATGAATGCCAAAATCTCGAGGTGAATCTAGGATCTCTATCCGACACAATACTAACGGGGACACCATGTAGCACGATAATCTCTGGATATACAATCTGCCGACTCAAGCGTAAGTCATCGCAATAGGAATAAAATGGGACGACTTCGTCAACCTATCCAATAACCCAAACGATCGAAGCCTCTACAGTGCGCGGCAACCCGTGACAAAATCCATCGTGATATGTTCCCATTTCCACTCGGAATCTCAAGTGGTGAAGTAGACCGGCGGGTCTACGGTGTCCGCCTTAACCTGACATGTCAAACATCTAGAAACATATTCAGCTATCTCCCTCTTCATACCGTTCCACCAAAGCGCCTCTTCAAGTCACGATACATCTTAGTACTACGGATGTATCGTGTACTTGGCTTTGTGAGCCTCGTCAAGGACCATACGTTTCACTTCATCGGAAGAAGGAACACAAACCCTATTACGAAATGTCAAGATCCCATCACTGTTCATCGCAAACCCGGTGTAGCATTCTCTCCCAATCGATCAATAATCTTCTTCAATTCGGGATCAATAACTTGAGCCTCCTTAATCAACCCAAATAAAGCGGCGTAGCACGAACATTAGCAAATAGAACACTACGCCCACTTACAATAGGACTCCATTCCGGACATCCTCTAGCATCTTCCATTCCCTCATCATCATACAAGACATATAAGCCTTCCTACTCAAGGCATCAGCCACAACATTCGCTTTTCCCGGATGGTAAAGAATAGTAAAATTATGATCCTTAAGCTTCTCCATCCAACGCCTCGTCTCATATTCAACTCCTTCGAGAAGAGGTACTTCAAACTCTTATGATCGTATACACCTCAAACTTCGCTCCATACAGGTAATGTCTCCACTTGTGAAGCGAAAACAATTGCCGCCAATTCAAGGTCGTGAGTCGGGTAATTGTTCATATGGTGACAACTTCTTGAAGCATAGGCAATCACCTTCCCGTTTTGCATAAGCACGCAACCCAAGCCTTCTAACGAGCGTCGCTATATATCACAAAGTTATCACATCCACTAGGCAATGCTAAAACAGGGTGTGGTCAATCTTTTCTTCAACTCTTGGAAGCGGCCTCGCACTTATCACTCCAAATGAAAGTAGACTTTTACGAGTCAAATTAGTCATGGGAGTAGCAATCTTGGAGAATCCCTCAATGAACCTACGGTAGTAACCCGCCAAGCCCAAGAAACTACGAACTTCGGTTACCGTTCTAGGAGTCTCCCATTTAGTAATAGCCTCCACCTTAGAAGGATCCACCGCAATACCCTCACTAGAAACAACGTGCCCAAGAAAAGATACTTGTTCAAGCCAAAATGCACACTTGCTAAATTTCGCATAAAGTTTCTTTTCTCGCAACAAGGAAAGAACCACTCTCAAATGGTTAGCATGTTCCTCTCGTGACTTTGAGTACACTAAAATATCATCGATGAAAACCACAACAAAGCAATCCAAATAATCATGAAACACCCGATTCATCAAGTCCATGCTAAGGCGCGTTTGTCAACCCAAACGGCATCACCACAAACTCATAGTGGCCATAACGTGTCCGAAAAGCCGTCTTTGGGACATCTGCCCGAACTCTCAACCGGTGATAACCACTCCTCAAGTCTAGCTTGGAATACACCACGGATCCCGAAGTTGATCGAAGAGATCATCAATGTGAGGTAAAGGGTACCTATTCTTGATAGTAACCTGGTTCAATTGGCGATAGTCAATGCACAACCGCAAACTACCATCCTTCTTCTTCACAAACAATACCGGTGCACCCCACGGAGACACACTCGGTTTAATGAACTCCTTATCGAGAAGTTCCGCAATTGGTCTTTCAACTCCCTCAACTCAGTGGGGCCATTCTATAAGGTGCTCTAGAAATTGGTGAAGTTCCGGCAATAGTTCAATGCAAAACTCTAACTCTCGGTCGGGAGGTAATGCAAAATCATTTGAAAAGACATCCGGAAATTCATTAACTACCGGTACATCTTCTATATTAACAGAGACATGCTAGTATCAAGCACACAAGCAATATACCCGTGCACCCCGAGATAGAAGTTTCCTAGCCCGCAGCGAAATGATATGTATACTATTCATGGCATGATCACCCGTAAACACAAATTCCGAATACCGGGCATGGCAAAAGTAACTCTTTTACGACGACAATCAACTAGAGCATGATAAGTGCACAACCAATCCATACCCAAGATCAAATCAAAATCCCGAATAGGCAAAACTACTAGATCCGCATGCAAGACCCGATCACATACAAGCACATCACAAGCTTTATAAACTTCCGGCGCCAACAATTGATCACCCAATGGTGTAGACACTTCAAGCACATAAGGCAGCGAGAAGGTAACACGCACAAATGCTCAATGAAATGCGATGCAACATAGGAATGAGAAGACCCGGATCTATAAGAACTCGAGCCCTATGGCCGAGGCGAGAGAATACCTCCAATAGCGAGGTCGACTCGGAACACCACGGTCAAGCGCAAAACACGAGCTTGGGCCTTAGGACGCCCATCACTATCCCTCTTGGTGCCCGATCTGAACCGAACCCACGGATGAGTAGTCTTAAACTTGGGACAATCTTTCACTCGGTGACTTGAATCTCCACAACCCAAACACGCCCAAGTCGACCCTACACTCATTGTACGAATGCGGTTGTGACAAAAGAACACTCAACGGGCTCACTCCGTGGCCTTGTTGCCCTTGCGAAGGCGAGTACGATTATCACGACTATCGAAACGCCTAGGCCGTCCATCCGTGCTTGCCTAGGCGACCACCGTTACGGCGGTTGCCACTGACAGATTACCGCGGCCCTTCCGAATCTTTGCGAGGTCCGAGATGGCTAGCTGCGATGGCTGCGATGCGGATCGCACGGCGAGCTTCGCTGTGCTCCTCATATCTCTCTCGATCTCATAGGCGCGATCAAGCACCCCTATAGTGCAACCGCAATGACAAGAGCTGCCTTCTATACTCGTCTTTAGACCCTTAACGAACTTGAGCACCCTCGTGGGCTCATCGGGTACAAGATGTGCACAATAACGAGACAGGTTCGGTGAACTTGGGCGAATCTTGAGCCCCGTCATAGAACCTGTTCTAGATCTGGAACTCTTTCTCCCTCTTTCTCCTCACCACCATAGGTACATAAGAAGCCTTGAACTCCTTCTCGAAATTAGACCAAATCTTTGGAACCGGTTAAGATCGGCTTGCCAACAATACTCTCCACCAATGATTTTGCCCCTCTCGCCTTATACGCTAAGACAACCTTCTCTTCTTCCGTGCGGTCTAGAGCGCAAAGATTTTCTCCAAGTCCTCCGGCCATAACTCGCTTTACTAGCATCGGACTCTCCTCAAAAGATGGAGGTTTCATCTTCAAGAACCTCTCCAAAGTAGTATTATTTCTAGCTCTAGGTTCGGCGGTGCCTCGTTACGAGGTGGTGAAACTTCCGCCTCAGTTCGGTTGGTGGTGGTGGTGGAGGTGGTACACCTCTGCTTGACCCTCTTGTGCCAACTCGGTCATAACGATCATCATTCTACGAAACAAGCCCGCCATACGGGCATTCTCATCACCCCGATTCGAGGTGGGGGTACCTCAACTTCGGGTTCTTGGAGCTCTAGCCTCGGCTCAGCGGGAACCCTCCTAGGCCGCCTCTACCTCGACCAATACCGGCTCACGCTACTAGCCCCTGGTCTAGGTCGCACCATGATACACCTATAAGAAATCACTCGACGTTAGAACATCACACAAGAACTTAACCCAACTAGGCCATGGAACCTATCCCGGCCGATAGCTAACCTATAAAGCTTTGATACCAAGCTGACGACCCAACCCCGCCGAGATGGGAACGCGGGTCGAGCCGTCCAAATAAGGACTACAATCATGCAAGGACTCGATTATCACAACAAACGTGACGCAACATTGGACACGAACTAAAACTCGGCATTAAAAAGCCGGAATATTTAAAACTTCAAAACGATATAACAATTAATAACAAGTAAACCAAGTCATCGGCGAAATTACAGTAGGAACCCAACACTAACAAGTCATGCTAATATATAAACACCTCGACGGCTAAACATGCGGAGAAACCACATCAATAAACAAGAGCTAAAGGGATGCTCGGCGGAAGTCTTAACAAGTGAACCATATACATGTAAACAAGGCTCGGCCAACAAGTGTAGGCAAATAACAAGAGACATAAGTAGAATATTCATTTAGTCTACAACAAGTACAAGTTACTATGATTACACATTCCCAAGCGAAGTCTAAATGACTTGCTTAAACCCAACGTCCTTGCAAAGAAGAAACCAAAAGCCAACGCTACCACCTCTAGGTGAACGATCACGAGCACGAGAAGACGATCAACCTCGAGAAGACGGACCTGGACGACTAGGATCTAAAACAAAAAGGGAGGGTAAGTCATAAAGACTTTGTAAGTAACCAATATGCATGACGGGATATAATGCAAGGCATACATAGCACGTATCAAGCAAGATCATGTTAGCACGTAGTTCTCATGTCGCGATGCACATTGTTTTCACATAGGTGCGTAATTAAATCACATAGGATTAGGATATGTTATAGAACCGGTGCCGCTTCGTAGTCCCTGAAATAGACAAGGTTATAACGATTGTATTTGTCGGATGCACGTGTATGATACATCGACCACGATTAGTATTATTCCAAGCGCCCTTTTGGTTACGACATGGTACTCTTCTCCACCGTGATCGGTAGTGAAGGGTGTGTGCACGTTATGGTATGGCGACCCATCATCATCATGAACCTCATGATTCATGACTATGATGCATCGTTGACCATCGATACAATTCACTTAATGCCACTGGACTAATGGTATGTCAAGTAGATATTTACTTGTCATACAAATCAAGTAAGGAGCAAGTTCGACAAGAGCGAACTTGTCCGAGTCAAGTAGATGTTTACTCACGTAATAAATCAAGTAATGGAGCGAGGTCGGCAAGAGCGACTCGTCCGATCAAGTAGGCATGTTATTCCATAATGTACAAGTCGAGAAATAGATCAATCATGTCAAGAATTCCCAAGAACAAATTTACAATTCAATTGAACTCTAAACGTCGTAGGGATTTGTTTGTAGAGTCGGTATTGTTCAATGACTCTCTAACGCAACTCCGATGAGTTATTGCTAAAATATTCCTAAGTAGCGAATGAATGCTATGTGCAATTCATGGCTCTTTTCTAAGTTCTCGATTCATATGAAATTAGACTATATGTCATTCATGACTTTTAGTCCATCAAGATTTAAGTCCACACTTGTGAACCCTAACATGTCCATCAATTTTCGAAGTGATGAATTATAACAAGTCCAAGAACAAAAGTTATTCCAAGTTCATCCTAGAACATTATTCATACTTGACACAAGTCCAAATTATCAATGATGAGTCATTAACCCAAAATTTACAGAAATTTAACTTAAGGAATTTCAAGTTTTTAACATGATGCATGTCTTTTTAAACATGTAAACTAACACTATCATGAAGGGAGCATACTTGATATTGAGCATACAAAACAAGGGATTGGGTACTTACCTCAAACACACAATTTAACAAAAAGAAGAATCAAAGCCTCCCAAGTTGTTTCTCTAGTCTCAAGGAACACAAATATGGCTTTGCATGCAAGTTTGAGTGGTTGGAAATGGAGGAGATGAAAACACACAGTGATCTCACCAAGAACACACACGCTCTCTCTCACTTGTTCTAAGAAGGTTTTGGGTGAAGTGGGTGAAGTGGAGGGTCATACCCGGTGTTGAGGCGTAAGGAAGGTATGGGTGAGCTGGTCTCTCACTTAGGGACGTGTCCCAACTTAAACAAGCGTCCACAAGTCAACAATTATTAAAATAAAGCTTCGGCGTAACAGGCGATCGCCCTCCCACGAAGCAAGGCGATCGCTTTGACATTCGCCTACAAGGCGATCGCTTTGTTAAGGACCAGCGATCGCTTTGTACCCGGTTTCTCAATAGTACATTCTACAAAGCGATCGCTCGTCCAAAAACAAGGCGATCGCTTTGTACCCAAGATGCACCTCACCGAGTACAAAGTCATTTTGGTTACTAAAAATCATACCAAATCATTTTTGTATGAGCAACACAAGTAAACAAAGCTAAAACAAGCGAAATTATCAAATTATAATACATTATACTAACATGGCATTTCTATTCATGCGAACAAGATATATAACATGCAAATTATGCAATTAAGAGAACTAGGGTGTCACATGTACTGTTGTGCTCTTTCTCGAAAATAATAATGGGATTGACTTCAAATTCCATGTTTGATAATTTATGCTTTGCGGCGAGGGTTTCAGGTCGAGTCGATATCGACATTCCGGTTGTTCTAGCGAAGCGGCGTAGGCTGCGGTATGTTAAATAATGTTTTTAATTGCACTTTGTTATGTGAAGTTGGTGTGAAATGAAGAAGTAGGTGTTGGAAAATATCGAAGATGCCTATTTGAGGTTACCTATCGTAAATACTATTGAAACATCTTTTGCGTCGTTCCCCTTACTTAAGGAAACTTTGATTTACGTTGCACTTTGGTAAAGAGGCTATTGGTCTATATGGTCACTTACAGAGTTTGTTGGGAGTGTTAGACTAGGTGCGGTTCAACCCTTTGCAATTTTTAGCCTAAAGTGATTCTAGCTAACTGTGTTTAGCTGCAACCTTGTTGTGTCAGGCCAACCCTTAGTACTTCATTAAGCAATGGTTCGAGATTTTGTACTCATAGAGTCAAAAGCATTAGTGCGATCTCGTTACCAATCTATCATCTTAGTGTCAAGGTGTTTGCTTTATTCATAAACTTTTAGTTATAGTATGGATGAGTTTACTTGTAGGTGGCTCTCTCCATCTTGGCCGTCATCTTAGTGTCAAGGTGTTTGCATTATTCCGTATACGGCTTCTCTATGTTTCAACTCGAGATCAACTAGCAGATGTCTTTACCAAAAGTCTCACGAAGCCACGTCTAGACCTTCTCGTGTCCAAGCTGCAACTCCACATAGCTCCGCTTGGCTTGAGGGGGGGTGATAGCAACCACTCCTCACATGACTAATTGCTAAGTGTTCACACATGGTCAAATGAAGTTTAGTCACACGTATAAATTAGTGTTTAATCTGACTAGGCTAAATTAAGTGTATTAAGATAATTCATTGTATCATGACAGCTCTCACAAGTGTATAAATACATGAAAGAAAAGAGTCCAACAACAGGTTGGAATTTCTCTCAGTTTCTCGGGTTATACAGCTGCCTCTCTCTCTCTTTTCTGTTCTGTTTTCTTAATTAATTTGTACTGCTTTTACATTATAAATCTCTTCCTTCTTCTTCCTCTCTTCTGTGTTCTTGTTCTTACAGGTTGGTTAGCCAATTCTAACATATATTTCTTCCTTTTAAATAATAGCCAAGTTCACACTACAATGGGCCATTGTTTTGAAAGTAACAACCTATAATGCTAAAAAATTCAACAAAGTCTACATTAATAGCATTTCATATTGAAGAAACATATAAATCAAAGCCACATTTTTCACCTAATTCCTTGGATGCATGTAGGCAGCTTGCAAAATATTGACAAAAATTAACTAGAAAAAACCTTAATCGAAACAGAATCGAAGAACACAAAAATGAACCAAAAAATCTAAAAATTAACCAAAACAAGAATCATCAAACTAAAAACCCAAGTCAAAATCGAAGAACACAAACTTCATTTGCAAACGCACAAATCACAAAGGTGAACCAAATTAATTACTTACCTTTCTATTCAAATGGTGAGGCAGCAGTGGTGGTGTGGCGGCAATGGTGGTATGGCAGCGGCAATGGTAATGTGGTAGCGGAGATGGTGCGGAAGCAGCAAGGGCGGCGATGGGCGATGGTGGCAAGGGAGAGGGGGAGCGGTCGTCAAGATCTGAGATGAGGAGAAGAGAGAGATACGTAGAGGGAGAGTCGAACAAAAAAAAAAATCTGACTTTACGTTTAACACCCAATATTACCGACGGTTTTGAAAAATCACCAACGGTAATTCCGTCGGTTAATTTTCCGCATTTTTTTCCAGATGTTTACCAACGAAAATTCAAGCATATTCTTAGAATATTCTTTATTTAGCGACAAAATTACCTACGGAATTGTTTCGTCGTAATTCAAATTCACAATACCAACGGAATTCCGTTGGTAATGTAAAATTTCCGTAGGTAAAATTCCGTAGGTAATTATTCCGTAGGTAATTGACCCCTTTCTAGTAGTGCTATGAACAAAGTTTTATTTATGAAAACTTTTATAACATTGAAAAATATATTCATGTTCGTCCCAAAATAAATGTTCACTTTTATTCACGATCACAAATAAAAGTAAATATTCATTTTGAGACGAGAAAATAACAATAATATTACAGATTCAATTAGTTGAATTCCAAAAATATTTTAACTTGATATTTCAATTAGAAATACTAAGATAGAGTGAACATGTTATATATATCTTGTTTGAAATTCTTTAGTGCGTTGATTTAAGAATTTAAATTATTTTTTTAATACTTTAATTTTTAAAGAGAGTATTACACGGAATAAAATATTTGGTTGAAGAGTACAAGAAGCTTCTGGTATAATGTTTAAGATCATAGAATTTTTAATTTGGGACTAGAATTGGAGCTTAATATCACCTTTGCACTATTCAATTTTAATAAATACTTCATTCGTCCTAAAATAAGTGTCTACTATTTCATTTCGGGACGTCCCATAACAATTATCTCTTTCTTTTCTTTTTCTTTTGTTTTTGAAAGGTGTTTTCAAGTCAGTTATCAATTATATTATTGTTATTTGTGAGATTGTAAAGTAGATAAATCCCCATTGATTTGATACCACTAGTGCTAATTGTGGGTTACTAAAGAAATTATTTAAAGTAGAAAACTTTTTAAAAATAAGTGTATATTCAATAGGGAACAATAATTTTAGGACGAAGTGAATATAACCTTTTATATGTATTCATGATATGTTTTCCGTAAAAATTTCATGTGTTTGTCAAACACCGAAAAATGTTTTCTAACATATTTTCAAAAGATTTACCAAACGCGTGAAAATAGAACCTTTTTATTTTCCTTAAGCTATTTTTCAGAAATTATTTTCCAGAAGTTTTTTTCCTTGAAATAAACGGAGCTTTAAACTGAGGTTCTGGGTAATCAGTTAATCCCTCAACTTACGGTAGTTGAGGCGTTAATTTTTTCTTGAAAAGACAAAAATACCCTTAATTATTGTTGACAAGAGTTACACGTGGACATTATTTCCTATTTTGATACTTATAATTTTTCTTCTCTCTCCTCTCTCCTTTCTCCTCTCTCCTTGTTTCTCTCTTCTAGTCTCTCACGGTCCAGTTTCATCAAATAACTAGGGTATTTTTTTAAAATTTTAATTTGTACTTTTGTGTTAGTATTTTAATTTTTAATAAAATAAAAGTAATATAAGGAGAAAATAACCAGAAAAAGAGTGTAAAACAAGAAAAAAAATGAACAAAAAATTAAGAAAATAAAAAGAAAAATATTGGATTCTCTATCCCCACCTCCCCCACCAGGCTACCAATTCCACCACCATCAAATCCCGGAGCCAGCGACGGAGCAATCCCCTCAACAACAATCCCAAAATGCCATTGCTTCCTACTCTCACAAACATTCAAAATACACACACATCGGTGCCGACCCATCTGGCAGAGACCCCACATCTCCTTTCTCTAATCCTCTTGCTGCAAAAGTAAAATCTGCAAGAGCAAAACCAAAGGCAATCGAGTAAACCCACCAAATCTTCAATTTTTTTACTAACCCAGCAAATCTAACTTTTCCCTTTCTTTCTCTCTCTAATTTTTTCCTTTTTTTCCCTCCAACCAAACCCACTAAATCTGTAAAAATCAAGCAACATAGTCAATATAATAATCAATCTCAGCACCTATATGAAGTGGAGTTGATTTTTGAAGAGTTCATTTCTTTAAAAAAAAAAACTACTTAGTTAGCAAGGCAATGATCTTTTGTATAAGAATGTAAATATAAGACTACACCCATCAACAAACTGTTTGACAAAATTCCTCAGTCAAGTAAATGGAGTTAATATCATCCGTCAAATGGAGTTTCAGACTCCAGTAGATCCGAACCAACTGGAACCGCTGACAATTGAATCCAAATCATCGACCTCCATCACCTCCGGTGTCACTATCTTCTCAATGATCAACTGTACAATCATGGCCGGCCCAAGGGTGAAGATGTGTAAACAAGGGCTTTAGGCCTCCAAAAATAATAGGCTAAAAAAAAAAAATATATATATATATATATATATATATATATATATATATATATGGGGATATATATATATAGGAGAGTATTTAATGGTTACTTTTTTATTTAACCATTAATGGTTACTCTCATTATCAATCATTGGATCAAAAATTAAAGGTTGAGATTTAATGGTTAGTTGGAAAATGCAATTAATGCAAGTAGGTGAGTCATTTAATTCATTGAATCTCAACTTTTAATTTTTTATCCAATGGTTGATAATGAGAGTAACCATTGATGGTTAAATAAAAAAATAATCATTAAATACTTCCCCATATATATATATATATATATATATATATATATATATATTACTCCCTATGTCCCTTAATTATTATATTGTTTGATCGACACGAATTAAGAAAAAATAATTGATTTAATTATTAATATTAGTATAATGTGTAATTTTTTTTAATGTCCATGTATATGTGCTCTATAGTTAAAGTAGGGGAAAAAGCAAGGGTAAAATGGTAAAAATAATGTCCTAAAAAGGAATATTTTCAAACATGATAATTATTATGGGACGAACAAAAAAGAAAAGAAAGACAATAATTTAGGGACAGAGGGAGTACTACTATTATATATATATATATATATATATATATATATTACATATTAAGAGAGTAAGAGACTCTTAGTTTTTCACTTTATTTTAAAAGTAGATTTAAACAATATAAAATGTATCAAGATATTTTTAATTTTTTTATTTAGTATTGAGAAATTAAGGTCATTGGATAATGAAAATTTAAAAGAAAATATTCTTCATCTTAACCATTCATTAAAACATAATGACAATTCTCATATTTGATATATTAGATTTATTCACAGAACTAAAATTTTTAAGAGAAATTATACAAGTGAAAAATGATACACTAACTGACATACTTAATTATATAATAAGACTCGATTATTTTCTAAATGTGTATATCGCTTATGGAATAATGTTAACGATTCGTGTAACTATTGCTTTGGCAGAAAGAAATTTTTTTCAAAACTAATACTAATAAAATTTTATCTAAGATCGACAATGTCTCAACAAAGATTAAGTAGACTAAAATAATTTTGCATCCCAAAAAGCAGGAAAGATAAACTTTAAATAAAAATATAATAATTTTAATAAAATTTTATTATTTACTTAAAGTCTCGTTATAGAGTTCGTTTGGCGCTTCATAAGTGTTGGGCTGGCCCTGAATCCTATCACCAACTTTCACTTCAAAATCAACATCAGAGTGGTTGAACTGTATCACCCCAACCGGTCCCCTGTAGTCGGCATCTATCACGCTAGCCCCAACATCAATGGAATGCTTCCAAGTCAAACCTGATCGCGGTGCTACATTACTAAGGTAATCTCTCCATTTAGGTTACTAATATTAGGAAATGAGAAACAACCCAAATGAACAAATCGATAGATTCATGTAAACATGAGAGAGAGAGAGAGAGAGAGAGAGAG
The DNA here is from genome assembly GCA_016624345.1 of Platycodon grandiflorus. Taxonomy (NCBI): domain Eukaryota; kingdom Viridiplantae; phylum Streptophyta; class Magnoliopsida; order Asterales; family Campanulaceae; genus Platycodon; species Platycodon grandiflorus. The sequence goes on along the minus strand of CM028361.1, from coordinate 52,483,934 downwards.
AGAGAGAGAGAGAGAGAGAGAGAGAGAGAGAGATTACCAACGCGAGCATAGGTTCCTTGCGGAACTGCAATACTCAAATCGGTCAGAATTAGAGCATTGCCTCTTTGCCACCGCGATTGTCGTCGCCAGAGTGTTCATTTTCTACGCAGGAGACCAACGTCGATCGTGGTGGTGGCTTGTTGAGGAGAGAGAAAGAAATGGACTGAGGGGTTATCATACTTTTAATTTCTTTTCTTTTCCTTTTTATATTTTCATTTTTACCAAAAAAAATCCATCTGAGCATAATTCTCTACGTGTAATCTCTATCAACATTAGCCAAGGGTATTTTTGTCTTTTCAAGAAAAACTTAACGCCTCAACTGACTGCCGTTAGTTGAGGGACTAACTGATTACCCAAAACCTCAATTTAAGTACCAAATTAGGAAATATTCAAGTTTAGTAACCTAGATAGGAAATGTTGGCAAGTTCAGGGACCAAATTATATATTAATCCTTTCATTAAATCTAAATAATTGAGAAGATGTACCTTTACCTTGCGATGATGCTGTAAAACATTTTAGTTTTTAACTTTGTCGGGATACTTCGTGTTCATGTGCTTCGTGTACATCCCGTATCCATTACCATGTTCATGTTTATAACATTTGCCACAATATTTGCAAGTGAATTTATAAAGATTACTTTCAACATGTTCTTTATCAAAAATGCAAGGTAAAGATATCGGATCTTCCCGTTGTATTGGCTCGACCTCAACTGCTTGTTGCACCTTCAATTTGAGTTTGACTTTTTTAAGTTGGAGGTAGTGTTTTGGAGTTATGGGTTGGACCCATGGGGGGAATTCCCACCCCCACACCCACACCCATTGGATCGGCTACACCCCCACAACATGAGAATAGGTGGCGGTCTCGGTAATGCTCAGGTTGTAAGGACTGGCATTGTACGAGCATTTAACTAACAAAAGTACACACTACAACAGAGATCGTGAAAAGACTCGAGCATCTTAAACAACATGGTGTAAAAGGGTCATAAGGTTGGGATGTCGGAGGTGTACCTCAGTCAAATATCCTTTTATAATGTGTTTAATTGAGTTAAACAACATGTTACTCAATAGTTGTGATACGTGGAATTCCATGTGCTATAAATGTTTGATTGGGTTGATATTAACTTCATATTGTGATTAGCCATGCATTATCTTATGTTTATACCATATCATGTAGATACATGTTATAGCTTACTGGGTCTTCTACTCACTCTTTTCCTTTTGTTTTCATTAGATCGCAGCCAGGCCAGTGAGAATGTGTAAGGGCGGCAAGCTAGCAAGGAATAGCAGGGAACTCTTTTGGGTAGTTGTTTTGCCGTGGTTATGTCAATTGTTCCCGAGCATGTTTGACTCGTGGTGTTGTGTTAGTTGTGTTATTTTTATGTTCAATCAGGTTATATTGTTAAGCAGGAGTTTCACACCCTGGTTTAGAGTTCTAGGTAGGGGCTTGAATCGGGGGCATGACAGAGTGGTATCAGAGCAATGATTAGCTAAATGTCAGGAGATGATCCTTGGCCTAGAATGTTAGTTTGTTTATTTGTGTCTAACGATATGAGTGTTGTATGTAGGTTATGGCGGGTTAGGAGGCGGGAAGAACACAAAACAAGTGGGTACAGTACGGGGTGGAGCGTGACGAAGCCGAGAGCCATGCTTCACGGTTGTTAACCTCTCGAGTATGTTGCTAATAATCTAGGTAGTGCAGTTGACAGTGTGTTTACGGCCATTGAGTTGATGGCAACCGTTATGGTGGAACAAAATTGAGGAAATCCAGGATAACATGTGACTCCCCGACCCGGATTCCAATACGAAATCCTAAGGTCGACGCGCCAAAACAACAAGCAAATAACAATAGCAAATAATAAACGCATGTGGCGCAACAACCCGTGCTTACCACAAAACCATAATAGTAAAAACTTAATGAAATAAAATCAATCATCGGCAACGTTACAGCCGGAACCCAACTAATAAAACACAAGTATAAGTTTTGTAGAAAATCATTCACAACATCAACTACTCGCCACAACATGCCGAACAAGTACATAAACCACAAGCTACAACATGCTTGGAAAATAACTGAGTTAAATATGAAACAGAGTATACGAGCTCGACATACACGTGTCGGCTACCCAAAAGAATAATAAGTACAATTAATGTATCAATACTACCCAAAGTAAAGTCTACATGACTTTACTTAACCAATCGTCCTCACCAAAAGAATTGCTAACACTAATAACAAAAGAGCTCCAGGGTTCACGAAGCAAAAGACCACCTGTGAGCTAAACGTTAAAAACTATTCGACCTCACCGCGAACTTCCTGCCTGGCTCGAATCTAAGGAAAACAAATAAACAACAAACGGGGTGAGTCGAAACTCAATAAGTTACTAAATGCAACTACATGTCATGGCATAATACTCAACTGGTAATCATAACATGATAATACATTATATATATATCATAACTGAACATGTAACATCATTATTGACATACAATTCACATAAATCATACGTAGCACTTTGATGTTCACATAAGTACTCGTAATAAACCACATTATAAAGGATATTGTATCTCTTTGTTCATCCTGGCGTTGCTCCTGCAATACACAAATAACCAAATGTGCCTCGATACTCATGTATATAGTATCGACGTCCCCGATTAATACCATCGAGTTCAATCTAGCAAAACCAAAGCCTTGCGTATTGCTACAACAGTGGGGCTACTTCTCAACTGTGGCCAACAGAAGAGGGGTATGTGAAACTCCGGTACGGCGACTTATAGCGATCACAAACGTTAATTTGTGAAGACTATAGGTCGTCCCACCTTACTCAACCAACGACGCCAGCTGGACTTACACAATGCACAAATAGATGTTCTTATTCATCTAATGCAAATAACTATCAAGTTCAAAAGTAGTGAACTTGACAAATGACAAGTAGATTATTCTATTCTATCACCGATTATCGTTCAACACATATTCGTAAGAATTATAATCAACACATTAAAGCCAAATAGATTTCTACTTTAACAATACCAAAACACGGAGGACTAGAATCTCGATCAATCAAACTCTAAACCTCGTAGTAATCTAATATGTTGTTCGGGGATTATAATCTTCCCTAAATCAACTTTTCGGAGTCATTGCTAAAGTTCACAAAATTAGGGTTTCAATGCTAAATGCAATATCACCCAATTTCAAGTCTCAAGTTCTCTATTTGTTCACTTCTTAAGGTTAATGCTTAAACCCTAGTTCATCCAACATCATTCAACACATACTCATAGCACAAGTACAATGTACTCATCTCAACCTAGAGATTTATACATGAAAACAACATATAAAGCAATTCATACATGAACATTGATGATCTAACACACATTGAAGCTTAAAGCATACAAAAGGGGTTTAGTAACTTACCTAGAACCGATTATCAAGCCAACGAAAATGAAATCAAAGCCACACAAGTTTCTCCCTTACTCCACACCAAGACAATGACGGTCTCGGATCGTCAATCGGGTGGTTCGATCTCCGGGAACTCAAGCACACACACTAATCTCACTATAGCTCTCACACACACACACACACAAGAGTTTCAATGGAGGAAATGGGGGGAAATATGGAGAGAATGAAGTCTCTCTCCTCACTTAAGTGAGCCAAAACTTCAGATTTGGGAGGGGGGTGATGTGGCTCAAGGAGAGCCACACAATTGGTTTAAATCTCCTCTTAAAATGAAGTTCAAAATCAGCTTTCGGTCTTTTATGCGGGCACATAAGGCGGCCGCATAGCTCCTATGCGGGCGCATAAGGAGGCTGCACGACGTCTATGCGGCGCATGGGGCGGCCGCATGGCGTCTATGCGGGCGCATGGGGCGGCCGCATACAATCCAGAGATTTGAAGGGTTATGCGCGCCGGCCCTATGCGGCCGCATGACCCCCAGAATCTGTCTAACATGTTTCTAGGCTGTCCAAAGGTGATTCTAAACACTCCCAAACTATTCTAAGGTGATTCAAAGCTCAAACTAAGTCCGAAACAAACCCAACAATGTAATAAACATAGCAATTCTCGTAGACATGAAATGAAATAACGAATTAAGGCATAAATCAGTTGACATGCAACTTAAACAAGTATAATAAACATGTTTAACAAGTCAATCATATAATAAGACAAACAAATTACATGTAGGAGGAAATCAGGGTGTTACATCCACTCCTCCTTAAAAGAATTTAGTCCTTAAATTCCTTACCAAGATCATTGAAAAGATGAGGGTACTTCTCTCGCATATCGACCTCTGTTTCCCAAGTGGCTTCCTCAATGTTGTGATTCCTCCAAAGTACTTTAACGAGTGGAATCCGCTTGGTTCGCAAAGTTTGCTCCTTAGTGTCAAGAATCCTTACCGGTTGCTCTACATACGATAGATCGGGTTCAAAAGTGATCTCCTCATACTCCAACACATGCGAGTCATCCTTCATGTATTTTCGAAGCATAGACACGTGAAACACATTATGAATTTCTGACATTGAAGGTGGTAATGCAATTCTATACGCTAATGTCACAACCTTCTCAAGAATTTCAAACGGACCAATGTACCTCGGGGATAGCTTCCCTTTCTTACCAAACCTCTTAGTACCCCTACGTGGCGATACTTTAAGGAACACATAATCTCCTACCTGAAACTCAAGATCTCGTCTCCGATTATCGGCATAGCTTTTCTGTCGACTCTGTGTCGTAAGTAGTCTATCCCGAATAACTTTCACGCTCTCAACCGACTGTTGTACTAACTCCGAACCCCAAATTTTAGCCTCACCGACCTCATCCCAACAAATCGACGACCTACACTTCGCCTATACAAAGCCTCGTACGGTGCCATCTCAATACTCGCTTGGAAACTATTGTTGTAGGCAAACTCCGCTAAAGATAAATAAGAATCCCAACTTCCTTTAAAGTCTACCGTGCACGCACGCAACATATCCTCAAGCACCTGAATCAATCTCTCCGATTGTCCATCTGATTGAGGATGAAAAGCTGTACTAAAGTTCAACTTCGTTCCCATAGCTTCCCGTAATGCCTGCCAAAACCTTGACGTAAACCTCGGATCTCGGTCCGATACAATACTTACTGGAACCCCGTGTAACCTTATTATCTCCTGAATATACAAAGCCGCCAACTGACTCAAGGAATACGTTATCGCAATAGGAATAAAGTGTGCTGATTTTGTCAACCTATCAACAACAACCCAAACTGCATCAAAACCTCGACGAGTACGTGGTAATCCTGTCACAAAATCCATCGTAATGTGCTCCCACTTCCATTCAGGGATCTCAAGTGGTTGCAACAAACCCGCTGGCCTCTGATGCTCGGCCTTTACCTGCTGACAAGTCAAACATCTAGAAACATACTCCGCAATCTCTCATTTCATACCACTCCACCAAAATTGTTTCTTTAAATCCCTATACATTTTGGTACTCCCCGGATGTATAGTATACTTCGCCTTGTGAGCCTCATCAAGAACTTGTCGTTTAACGACCTCATTCAAAGGAACGCAAACTCTCCCCCGAAATGTAAGAATTCCATCACTGTTCATCGCAAAGTTGGGTGTCTTTCCTTCGCTCAATCCACCGATTATTTTAACAATTTCTGGGTCACTAACCTGAGCCTCTTTAATCTATTGAAACAAAACTGGTGTAGCTCGAATATTTGCAAAGATTACTCCACGTTCTGTCTCGAAAGGATTCTAATCTCGCAAATCCGCTAACATCTTCCATTCCCGAACCATTAAGCAAGAAATGTATGTCTTTCTACTCAATACATCCTCCACTACATTGGATTTCCCCGGATGATAAAGGATCGTACAGTCATGGTCTTTTAATTTTTCCATCCACCTACGTTGTCTCATGTTCAACTCTTTTTATGAGAAGAGGTATCTCAAACTCTTATGATCCGTGAAGACCTCAAACCTTGCTCCATAGAGATAATGTTTCCACTTATGCAACACAATCATAATTGCAGCCAATTCTAAATCATGAGTAGGATAATTCTGTTCAGAAGTTGTCAATTTCTTGGAAGCATAAGCAATAACCTTTCCATTCCGCATAAGCACACAACCCAAACCCTCCTTCGAAGCATCACTATAAACCACGAAGTTGTCACCTCCACTAGGCAACGTCAAAATGGGAGATGTCGTCAAGCGTTTCTTCAACTCTTGAAAACTAGTCTCGCATTTCTCATTCCACACAAACGGTGTCATTTTCTTTGTCAAATTCGTCAGAGGTGTAGCAATCTTGGAAAATCCCTCAATGAATCTTCGATAGTATCCCGCCAAACCCAAGAAGCTATGAACCTCGGTAACTGTACTCGACGTCTTCCATTTTGTCACTGCTTCCACTTTGGATGGATCAACTGCTATCCCATCCTTCGAAACCACATGACCCAAAAACGATACTTTCTCTAACCAGAAAGCACATTTGCTGAACTTAGCAAATAATTATTTCTCCCGAAGAACTGATAATACTACCCTCAGGTGCTGCTCATGTTCTTCCCGTGACTTAGAGTAAACAAGTATATCGTCAATAAAGACCACTACGAAACAATCCAGATATTGATGAAACACACGATTCATCAAATCCATAAATACTGCCGGTGCATTTGTTAACCCAAACGGCATAACTACAAACTCATAGTGCCCATACCTCGTGCGAAAAGAAGTTTTAGGAATGTCTTCCGCTCGAACTTTCAACTGATGATACCTACTCCTCAAGTCTAACTTGGAATACACAACCGACCCTTGCAACTGATCGAATAAGTCATCGATGTGAGGTAAAGGATACTTGTTCTTGATTGTTACCTGATTTAACTGTATGTAGTCGATACACAACCTCAAAGTACCATCTTTCTTCCTTACGAATAAAACCGGTGCACCCCACGGTGATACACTTGGCCTGATGAATTCCCTATCAAGGAGTTCCTGTAACTGTTCTTTCAATTCCTTCAACTCTACAGGTGCCATTCTGTAAGGAGCCTTAGAAATAGGAGCAGTTCCTGGCAATAACTCAATGCAAAACTCTATTTCTCTATCAGGAGGCATATCATGATCAGTTGAGAACACATCAGGAAATTCACAAACTACCAGAACTTCCTCTAACTTCGGTGTAGTAATACTCTTGTCAACCACACAAGCCAAATAACACGTACACCCATGTGATAATAACTTTCTAGCCCTCAAAGCAGAAATAACATGTATATTACTCTTGACAGTATCTCCCACAAATACAAACTCGGGAATACCCGACATAGCAAAAGTAACTTTCTTACTATGGCAATCTACTAAAGCATGATAAACACACAACCAATCCATGCCAAGTATCACATCAAAATCACGTATGGATAACACAACCAAATCAGCATGCAAAGTGTGATCACCTATCAGTATATCACAAGCTCGGTATACCTCCGAAGCCAACATATGCTCCCCCAACGGGGTAGACACCTCAAGCACAAAAGGTAATGATTGGGGCAATACACACAAGTTGTTCACAAAATGAGATGCAACATATGAATGCGATGAGCCAGGATCTATAAGAACTCGTGCTCTACTACTGAAAATAGAAAAACTACCTCCTATCGCGGACGTAGACTCAGGCACTCCTTGTTGATCGAGCGCAAAGACACGACCCTGGACTTTGGACCTACCGTCGCTATCTTTCTTTGTACCACTAGACGGTTGACTCACACTCCCTGACTGACTACCCTTCAGCTTGGGGCAATCCCTGTTCAGGTGACCAATCTCCTTACAATAGTAGCATTGGCCCGACCTATTTCCACCCTTACTATAACATGTTTCTTCCAAATGCCCAGGCCTCCCACAGTAGTTACATATCAATGGAGCACCTCGCTGTCCCTGAGAAGAAGAAAAATTATTCCCTTGCCTGCCTGATTGTTGTCTAGACTGTCCATCAGATGGTGCTCTATTCTGAATTCCCCTGCGGTTGTTGTTATTGTTGTTGTAGTTACCCCTGTTACCTGAACCTTATCCTCGCCCATAAGACTGCGAAGACTGTTGAGAACCCACATTCACTCTCCCTTATGCTCTTCGATATCACTTTCTATCCCGTAGGCTCGGTCTACCGCACTACGATAATCTGCAAGCTGCAATGATAGTAACTGTTTCCTATATTCAGTCTGCAATCCCTTAATAAATTTCAGAGTCTTCCTAGCCTCATTCGGAACCAAATGTGTACAATAACGTGCCAACTCGGTGAACTTAGCCGAATACTATGCCACTGACATGGTACCCTGCTCCAGATCATAAAACTCCCTTTCTCTCTTCTCCCGAACCATTGCTGGAATGTACTGGGCCTTGACCTCTCTCAAGAAATTAGGCAAAGTATGTGGTACTCCCTGCAAATCCTAGCTCTCCTATAGTACTTGCCACCAATGCTCCGTTGCACCTTCAAGCTTGAACACTGTCAATGTAACCTTCTCATCATCCTTGCACCCCAGAGCTGCAAATATCTTCACTATATGTTCAATCCATAACTCCGCTTTGGTAGCATCAGGTTCTCCCAGAAAAGTTCGGGGTTTCATCTTCAAAAACTTCTCAAGAGTGGTGGTGTTGTTTCTGTGCCTTACCTCTGGTTCTAACACAATAACTTCCAGTTGTGGTGTTTCTACTTCAGGTTGTGGTCCCGCCCCTGCATTCATCCGCTGAGTCATCTCATTCATCAGTTCGAGCATTCTCCTATACATATTCGCCATTTCCTCATTCCGGTCATTCTGGTTCAGTTCAGGAGGATTGTTACGAGGACGATTAACATTCCCCGCTCCCTCATCACCCTCTCCAGCATTTGCACCAGCCCTACTGGTACTCACTCCGTTCCTAGTTTCCACCATCTAAACCTACATACATCACTCGATGTTAAAATCTCAACAATAAACCATACCCACCTAGGCCAAGGAACCTATCCTGCCGACAGCAAACCAATTGCTTTGATACCAACTGTGACGCCCCGACCCGGATTCCAATATGAAATCCCAAGGTCGACGCGCCAAAACAACAGGCAAATAACAATAGCAAATAATAAACGCACGTGGCGCAACAACCCGTGCTTACCACAAAACCATAATAATAAAAACTTAATGAAATAAAATCAATCATCGGCGACGTTACAGCCGGAACCCAACTAATAAAACACAAGTATAAGTTTTGTAGAAAATCATTCACAACATCAACTACCTCGGCCACAACATGCCGGAACAACTGTACATAAACCACAAGCTACAACATGCTTGGGAAAATAACTGAGTTAAATATGAAACAGAGTATACGAGCTCGACATACACTTGTCGGCTACCCAAAAGAATAATAAGTACAATTAATGTATCAATACTACCCAAAGTAATGTCTACATGACTTTACATAACCAATCGTCCTCACCAAAAGAATTGCTAACACTAATAACAAAAGAGCTCCAGGGTTCACGAAGCAAAAGACCACCTGTGAGCTAAACGTTAAAAACTATTCGACCTCGCCGCGAACTTCCTGCCTGGCTCGGATCTAAGGAAAACAAATAAACAACAAACGGGGTGAGTCGAAACTCAATAAGTTACTAAATGCAACTACATGTCATGGCATAATGCTCAACTGGTAATCATAACATGATAATACATTATATATATCATAACTGAACATGTAACATCGTTATTGACATACAATTCACATAAATCATACGTAGCACTTTGATGTTCACATAAGTACTCGTAATAAACCACATTATAAAGGATATTGTATCTCTTTGTTCATCCTTGCGTTGCTCATGCAATACACAAATAACCAAATGTTCCTCGATACTCGTGTATGTAGTATCGACGTCCCCGATTAATACCATCGAGTTCAATCTAGCAAAACCAAAGCCATGCGTATTGCTACAACAGTGGGGCTACTTCTCAACTGTGGCCAACAGAAGAGGGGTGTGTGAAACTCCGCTACGGCGACTTATAGCGATCACAAACGTTAATTTGTGAAGACTATAGGTCGTCCCACCTTACTCAACCAACGACGCCAGCTGGACTTACACAATGCACAAATAGATGTTCTTATTCATCTAATGCAAATAACCATCAAGTTCAAAAGTAGTGAATTTGACAAATGACAAGTAGATTATTTTATTCTATCACCGATTATCATTCAACACACATTCGCAAGAATTCTAATCAACACATTAGAGCCAAAGAGATTTCTACTTTAACAATACCAAAACACGGAGGACTAGAATCTCGATCAATCGAACTCTAAACCTCGTAGTAATCTAATATATTGTTCGAGGGATTATAATCTTCCCTAAATAAACTTTTCGGAGTCATTGCTAAAGTTCACAAAATTAGGGTTTCAATGCTAAATGCAATATCACCCAATTTCAAGTCTCAAGTTCTCTATTTGTTCACTTCTTAAGGTTAATGCTTAAACCCTAGTTTATCCAACATCATTCAACACATACTCATAGCACAAGTACAATGTACTCATCTCAACCTAGAGATTTATACATGAAAACAACATATAAAGCAAGTCATACATGAACATTGATGATCTAACACACATTGAAGCTTAAAGCATACAAAGGTGGTTTAGTAACTTACCTAGAACCGATTATCAAGCCAACGAAAATGAAATCAAAGCCACACAAGTTGCTCCCTTACTCCACACCAACACAATGACGGTCTCAAATCGTCAATCGGGTGGTTCGATCTCCGGGAACTCAAGCACACACACTAATCTTACTATAGCTCTCTCATACACACACACACACACAAGAGTTTCAATGGAGGAAATGGGGGGAAATATGGAGAGAATGAAGTCTCTCTCCTCATTTAAGTGAGCCAAAACTTTAAATTTGGGAGGGGGTGATGTGGCTCAAGGAGAGCCACACAATTGGTTTAAATCTCCTCTTAAAATGAAGTTCAAAATCAGCTTCCGGTCTTTTATGTGGGCGCATAAGGCAGCCGCATAGCTCCTATGCAGGCGCATAAGGCGGCCGCATGACGTCTATGCGGGCGCATGGGGAGGCCGCATACAATCCAGAGATTTGAAGGGTTATGCGCGCTAGCCCTATGCGGCCGTATAACCCCCAGAATCTGTCTAACATGTTTCTAGGTCGTCCAAAGGTGATTCTAAACACTCCCAAACTATTCTAAGGTGATTCAAAGCTCAAACTAAGTCCGAAACAACCCAACAATGTAATAAACATAGAAATTCTCGTAGACATGAAATGAAATAACGAATTAAGGCATAAATCAGTTAACATGCAACTTAAACAAGTATAATAAACATGTTTAACAAGTCAATAATATAATAAGACAAGTAAATCACACATAGGAGGAAATCAGGGTGTTACACAACAACAAGTGGTACAGATGAGTCAGGGAACATTTTGCTTGAATGGTTTAAGAAATTGAACACGTACAGTTATAACGGTGAACTCGATCCTCATAAAGCTGAGTTATTGATAGAACATATAGGAAAGCTCTTCAATTCTTTTACTTGTACTGAGGTCGAGAAGGTGATCCTAGCATCCTTCAAACTTGAGGGGGATGCGGAGCATTGGTGGAGGGTAGTCAAAGATAAGTGGGATCAAAACGAAATACTTTATACATGGGCAAACTTTCAGAAGGAGTTCAATTGCAAGTTTATTCTGGCAGTGGTTCAAGATAATTAGAGGGAGATAAAATTTCTCTCCCTGGAGCAAGGTACGATGAATGTGTCCAGTTATGAAGCCAAGTTCACTCAATTGGCTAGTTATAACACTCATCTGATTGGGGATAAAGATAGAAAGGTCAAGAAGTTTATCAAGGGGTTACGATTTGAGCTTTGAGAAAAATTGATTCCATTAGATTTTACCAGTTATCCCCCAGTTGTTGATAAGGCATTGGGGATTAAGAATGATCTGGAGTAGGGGTGGCAATTCGTGCCTTCGTGTCGTGTTCGTGCCACACTATCGTGTTTTCGTGTTATCTATCTTATTTGATCATAAATATAATAATAAATGTTATTTTAACTAAATTTATAATTTCGTGCTTTCGTGTCGTGTTTCGTGTCGTGCCGTGTCGTGTCGTGCCTTATCGTGTTTCTTGTCTCTGTAATTCGTGTTTATAATCGTGTCGTGCTGGTTCGTGCAATCGTGTCGTGCCTGCCATTGCCACCCCTAATCTGGAGGAACAGAGAGTAAGAAGAAGAATAACCTCATGGCAACAGTCAACTCCTTAACAAACTACACATCAAGTGGGAGGAATCATGGTTCAATAGAGGGGGATTCAATAACCGAGGTAGAGGACAACGGGGTGCTGGTGGTTCGTAGGAGGGTGCTTTGCAACAACCAAGAACAGGTGGAGGTAACAGGAATGCAAATCAGGGACAAGGTGGAGGTAACATAGGTACAAATCAGGGACAACGTTCATCGACGAAGGAATGTACATATTGTGGAAGGCATGGATATGAGGTGGATGATTGTAGATTAAAACAGGGAAAATGTCTAAAATATGGTGAGATGGGACCTTTTTACAACAATTGCCCTAAGTAGAGGACTACAACTTCTTCCTCCATTAAAGCAGAATAGTCCAGAAGTGGTACTATGTGAAATAGTGAGGAGAAATTGAAAAACCAGGGTAGGGTGTTTGCTTTGGACCAACATGAGGTCCTTGAGTCTACGGCTGTGATAGGAGGTATCCTTCCCTTGTCTAACACTAAGACTAGAGTCTTACAAGACCCGGGGTCATCACACTCATACATTGTCTCATCATGTTCATCATTTGCATTCTTCACCAAAACCTTTGCCATATGTGTTGGAAGTTACTACCCCGATGGGGGATTACTTTACTATTGATATTGAGTACAAAGCATGCGATGTTGGTATTGGTGATCGAACCTTGTGTGCCGATTTAGTTATTTTGCCTATGCATAACCTTGATGTGATTTTGGACATGGATTTCTTGTCTAATACCATGCGCAAGTTGAATGTTTCAATAAGTATGTTATGTTTAAATTACCGGGTGAGCCAGAATTGCATTTCATTGGGGATAAAAAAGGTAGTAATATTCATGTCATCTCGGCTCTTCATGCTTCCAAGTTGTTTGCTAAGGATTGTGCCAGGTTCTTAGCTCATGAGATAGATAAAAGTAAGGTTAGGGTAAAACTGGAAGAGGCTCCGGTGGTATCTGAGTTTCAAGATGTATTTTTGGATGACTTCTCGTTGCCTCCTGAAAGGGAAGTCGAGTTTTGTATTGAATTACTACGAGGGACTGCACCAATCTCCAAAGCTCAATACATAATGACCCCAACTGAGTTGAAAGAATTAAAAGTACAACTTCAAGAAATTCTTGACAAGAAGTTTATTCAGCCTAGTGTGTCACCATGGGGAACTTCAGTGTTATTCGTAAGAAAGAAAGATGGTACTCTCAGATTGTGTATCGATTACCGTCAACTCAACCAGGTAACAGTCAAAAACAAATACCCTTTGCCTTACATTGAAGACTTGTTTGATCAATTATAGGGAGCTGTGGTATTTTCAAAGTTTTTCTTGCGTAGTGGCTACCATCAATTGAGAGTTCGTGAGGAGGACATTCCTAAAATAGCTGTCAGAACTTGGTATGGCCATTATGAGTTCTTTGTAATGCCATTTGACCTGACGAATGCTCCGACAGTTTTTATGGATCTTATAAACTGTATCTTCAGTTCGTATTTTGATTGTTTCGTTGTGGTGATTATTGATGACATTTTAGTGTATTCCAAGTCAAAGGAAGAGCATGCAGAACATTTGAGGATAGTGTTATCTTTGTTGCAGGAAAATAAGTTATATGCCAAGTTCAATAAGTGTGCTTTCTGGCTAGAGGAAATTTCTTTTCTGGGGCATGTGGTTTCTAAAGCGATATCAAAGTAGATTCATCAAAGGTGGAAGTCGTAGTGGAATGAAAAAGGCCGAACAGTGTCACAAAAGTGAAGGGTTTTTTGGGTTGGTTGGCTATTATCGAAGATTCATCGAGGGTTTTTCAAAGATTGCCACACTGCTGACTAATTAACTTGACTCGCAAGAAGACTCCGTTCGTGTGGGATGACAAATGTGAATTAAGCTTTCAGGATCTCAAGCAATGGTTAATAACAGCCCCTGTTAGTGATGCTTCGAAAGAGGGTTTGGGATGTGTGTTGATGCAGTGTGGGAAAGTGGTTGCATATGCTTCGAGGAAATTAACTCTTTACTAACAGAACTACCCAATCCATGATCTAGAATTGACTGCCATTATATTTGCCTTTAAGAAATGGAAACATTACTTGTACGGGGCAAAAACGACAATGGATGGAACTTTTAAAGGATCACAATTGCACCATTCTTTACCACTTGGGTCAAGTAAATGTAGTTTGCAGATGCCTTGAGTCGGAAAGCATATGTGTCATGCCTGATGATGAGAAAGTGGAAATTATTTGAGGATGCTTGCAAATGGAACCCATGTTTAACAGATAAGGGAGTCGTATTTGCGAATATTCGAGCTAAGTCAAGTTTACTTGAGCAAATTCGAAAGGAATAACAACAAGATCTCGAGTTACAAAAGATAGTAAAGACTTTGAGTGAAAGGAAAGAGTCAGAATTTATGATTCATAGTAATGGAGTATTGAAGTACCAAGGTAGAGTATGTGTTTCTGATAAGGCACTTGAAACAACAAGTGTTGGAAGAAGCTCATAAATTCAAGGATACCATTCATCCTAGAAGCACAAAGATGTATAGAGACTTGAAATGATACTTTTGGCGGAATAACATGAAAAGTGAAATAGCGGATTTTGTATCGAAGTGTTTGACATACTAGGAGGTTAAGTCCGAGCACCAACGACCGGCAGGATTTCTTCAACCTTTAAAGATTCTAGAATGGAAATAGGAGAACATAGCGATGGATTGTAACTGGATTGCCACGGACTCGTCGAGGACATGATGCGATATGGGTTATAGTGGATAGACTTACAAAGTCTGCTCATTTTCTCCCTGTCTCTAGGACTTACTCCTTGATCAGTTTGCCTCCTTATATATATTCAAGAGATAGTGCGATTACATGGGGTTCTGGTGAATATAATGTCAGATTAAGATCCTCGATTCACTTCTTGGCTCTGGTAGGCCTTGTAGAGTTCGTTGGGAACTAGGTTGAACTTTATCACAACATTACATCCCCAAACAGATGGTCAATCTGAGTAAACAATTCAAATCTTAGAAGACATGTTACGGGCTTGTACCATTGACTTCAAGGGTAGTTGGGATTCACACATGGCACTTACGGAGTTTGCATACAATAATATTTATCAATCTAGCATTGATATGACACTATGTGAAGCATTGTATTTTCATAAATGTAGATCTCCCATTTGTTAGGATGAAGTAGGAAAAGCTAAACTGTGGGGACCTGACATTGTTCAAGAATCGACGGATAAAGTGAAACTTATTTGAGTAAGGCTTGTTATAGCCCAAAGCCGACAAAAGACTTATGCCGATAATCGACGGAGGGATATTAAATTTCAGGTGGGTAACAAAGTGTTCTTGAAAATCTCACCAAAGAGGGCATCAAGAGATTTGGTAAGAAAGGGAAGTTGGCACCAAGTTACATTGGGTCGTATGAATTATTGAAATTAAGGATTGGTCGTTTGGCTTATCGATTGGCTTTACCATCATCTCTCGAGGGAATTCATTATGTGTTTCATGTTTCTATGTTACGTAAATATGTTTCTGATCCCTCTCATGTGTTGAGTTATGAGCCCGTTCCATTGGCACCTGACCGGTACAAATTTTAGATCACAAGGAGCAAGTACTAAGAACGAAGATGATTCCGTTAGTGAAAGTATTGTGGCACAATCATGAGGTTAAGGAGGAAACTTTAGAGATAGAGCAAGAGATAAGAAACAAGTATCCCCAATTATTTGATAATGAAGGTAAGAATTCGGGGTCGAATTCTTTAAGTGGAAGATGGTGTAACACCCAAAAAATTTGCATTAGTGTTAACTTGGTTGCATTCATCTTTATCTATGATTATGCATCATATTACTTGCTAATTGGTATATAAGTAACTTAATTTTTTTATTGTGGTGATGTGCATTCATACTTGTGTGGTTCAAGACTTAAAAACACGTTTAGAGGTCAAATGATCTAGCCATAGTGGCCTTAAATCAACCTTTGTTTGCTATAGTTGTTTGATACTTTTATGAGGGTTGAATACATGGTATTCCTTCCTAGGTATGTGCTAGACATGGTTATGGCGTTGGTTGGTGGTGATTCGGTAGCTCAAAACGATGAAAGAAATCAAACCGGGAGAAATTAGGGGGGGCTGCGCTTGGCCACTCGCCTTAGCGTGCCACGCCCTAAAGTTTCTGACTTCAGAACTTAAAAGTTCTTGGAGCTGTACGCCTTGGCCAGCCGCCTTACCGCGCGAAGTTCAAAAAATTTGCACTTGACCCCATGAACTTCCTTAACTTGAATGTGTTAGGTCCAAATATGATTGGTAACCCATAATTAAGTGTAATTAAGTATGATTAGACCTAATGACATTTAGTTAGTGTTAAATATAGTTAATTAGGCCTAATTATTGGCTAATCAAGTCTAAATTCTTGACTTTGACCAACCAATCACCCTTTGCCATGGAATAAGTGGAGACCTCTTCTTATGCCACCTCCACCTTGGACCTTTTACTAGATTTGGGTGTACTTTGCTGGAGATTTCAGCTGGGTCTTCTCCTTCCTCACTTCATCTCTTTTTCCCAAAAGTGTAGAGAGAGATTGTAGAGAGAACTCTTCATTTTAGAGAGAGAAATCTTAATTCTTGAAAGATTGGAGCTAGGGCTTTGAAATTTAACCAAGGAAGCTTTTAATTATGTGGTTTAGTCTAATTTGAAGTTTGAAGAACTAGATTTATTTGGTGGAAATTCTTTAAATCGGTAAGTTATTACATGTTTATTTGTTAGAAATTAAATTGATGAGTTAAGCTATGTGTAGTCCCTGTTTGTGCCAAATTCCAGAGATTACTGCGTAAAATGCACTCACGGAAAATTCATGATTTTTAGATGTTTTACTTTAATATGTCTATTATACTCCTGTTAATTTTCATGAAATTTTGACATCATTAAGTCCCCCAAAAGAATTAAGAAGCATTGCTTTGTTGGTGAACTGTTTATAAATTTGTTGCTAAACTCCAAAGATTTTTGTTGAAAATTGACCCATTGAAAAGTCATGATTTTTGGATATGTTTCACTTTTGTTTGTCTTGTACACTCCAGTAAATTTTTATGGAGTTTTGACATTAGGAAGTACCCGAAAAGGTCTGCGAAATATTGCTACATTGGGTGAACCGTTATAAAAATCTGGATAGTGACATGGTTCAAGTTTGGTGTCAATAAGTAGTTTATACATAGGTTGCAATAACAAGTGTGATGTGATTTAAGCAAGCTCAAATCCGTTGATGAATTAATTAGTTCATGGACAAGAGATCGAGCATGAAAGTTCAAGTGTACTTTGTTCGTGATTGTCCAACCAACCAAGTCTCAAAGGAAGGTTAAGATTCAATTGGATGATGATGGGAGGACTCATGGAGGAGGTTTCAAGGTGTTTCGAGGCTATATGGGTGGTTTGGAAGACCCAAGAATGATTTGGAAGACTTTAGGGACCAAAGTGTAACTTTTGGAAAGTCCCCAGGCCATGGTGCCGAGCCCAAGCGTGCTCCTCGTTGAAGATTTCCAAGTTTTAGAACAAATTTACTAAGAGCACCGCGCCCTAGCGCGTCCAACCCAAGCTTTAGTGCACCGCCGACAGTTTTTTTTTTTTTTTTGTTTCTTCATTATTTTATGTAATTTTAATTAGAATTTTTGCCCTATATTTTTGGTGTTTGACTTTTGAACGTTTTAGGGTTTAATAGGGTTTGCTTCATCCTATAAAAAGGCTGTTTTATGTGTCTAGATGTTAGACAACTTAAGAGACAACGTTGATATTAAAATTGATTGAAAGTTTATTTAATTATTCTTCGTTCTTTAAGATCTTTTCGAACTTATCAGGATCTATCTTATGGCATTCATCCTTTATTCTTATCAATTGGTATTTCAACCCAATTCTAGCGAACATCATTATACCAAGGTTCGTGGTCATCTCAATTATCGGGTTGCGACCGGCTGTACATGCCAAGGTTCGTAATTGGATTGATTCATCGGGTTTAGGTGTCACCTTTCCATCAAATTCATTGATCTTAGCTTCCATTCCTCATAAAATCATGATTCGTTGAGAATCCTTGGCGAAGATCATATCATTTAGTATCAGAGCAAAGGCTCGTCTATAAACTGTCTTTTTGATTTCGTTCTTTTTCATTCTTTCTCATCTTCTTTCAATTCCTTATAGTCTTCGAATGTGGGTCATAAACCCTAGTTTGTTCTTGCAAGTTTTCTTTTCTAAGTTTTCTTGCTTTTCAAACCCTAAGTTTTCTAGGGTTATTAAAAAAGAAATTAAAAGAGAGAGAGAGAGAGAGAGAGAGAGAGAGAGAGAGACAGAGAGACAGAGAGAGGGAAAGAGAGAGACAGAGAGAGAGAGAGTCTAATGGAATTTCATCTTGACAATCTTTTTTGTCTCGATCTTTTGTGCTAAACAAAATTTGTCATGTGATTATTGATAGTAGTAGTCGTGTCAATCTCGTTAGTACTACTTTGATTGAGAAATTGAATTTGCCAGTCATTGGCCACCCGCAACCCTATAAATTGCAAAGGTTTCGTTTTGGTGGTAAAGTAGAGATGACTAAATAGGTGGTGGTATCATTCAAAATTGGAGGGCATGCGGATAAGGTTCATGTGATGTAGTGCCACTGTAGGATGGGCATTTGTTGTTAGGTGTGCCATGGAAACTTGGTTGTCAGGTTAGGCATGATATATACTACAATAGATACTCGTTCTTATTCATTTAAAAGAGAGTCACTCTTGTACCTATGGCCCTAGAGGAGGTCTATAAAGATCTAGTGAAAGAACAATAGATAGATATTGAGTGGAGACATGAAAAAGAAAGAATAGAGAGAGAGAATGAAGAAAAAGAAAGAATATAGAGAGAGGATTGAGACAAAAAATAGTGAGAGAAAAAAGATAAGGAGGGAGAAGGTAGAGAGAGAAAAGTTTGAGGGAGAAAAGATGGAGAGGGAGAAAATTGAGAGAGAAGAGAAATAAAAAGATATTAAGTGAGAAAGAATAGAGTGGGAGAAGAGTGAGCAAGAAAAGATTGAGTGAGGAAGGGTGGAGAGAGAGGAAAAAGTTGGGGAGTTAAAAGTGATCCGAAAAGAGTTAAAGATGTCGCATACAAATGAAGATCCATTTGACTTCGAGGTTTCAACTCCATTTGTATCTTGGTTTGTCGAACGACGTATCAATGATTACTTCTTCTCAACTCAATTGGCAGATTGGATGGATATCGTCTCGAGAGTAGTTTATTGAATTGCATGTAAAGATTTGAGGACAAATCCTCTTCAAGGGGAGGGGAATGATATGATTCGAGCAAGCTAAAATCTGTTGATGAAACACGTGTCAAGTGATTCATGGACAAGAAATCGTGCATGGATGTTGAAGCGTACTTTGTTCATGATTGTCCAAGCAACCAAGTCTCAAAAAAAGGTTAAGATTCAATTGGATGATAATGGAGGACTCAAGGAGGAGGTTTCAAGGTGTTTCAAGGCTGTATGGGTGGTATGAAAGATCCAAGGATGATTTGGAAGGCTTTAGTGACCAAAGTGTAACTTCAGGAAAGTCCCCAGGCCATAGCGCCACGTCCCAGCGCACTCCTCGCTAAAGATTTCAAAGTTTCAGAACAAATTTACTGAGAGCACCGTGCCCAACCCGCGCCCTAGCGCGTCGCCGGCAATTTTTTTGTTTCGTTGTTATTTTATGTAATTTTAATTATAATTTTTGCCCTATATTTTTGGGGTTTGACTTTTGAACATTTTAGTGTTTAATAGGGTTTTCTTCAGCCTATATAAAGGTTGTTTTATATGTCGAGATGTTAGACAACTTGAGACACAACTTTGAAATTAATATTGATTGAGAGTTTATTTAATTCTTTTTCGTTCTTCAAAAATTTTTCAAACGTATCAGGTTCTATCCTGTGGCGTTCATCCTTTATTCTTATCAATTGGTATTTCATCCCAATTATGGCGAACATCATTATACCAAGGTTCATGGTCACTCAATTATCGGGTTGCGGCTCTACAATCCAAGGATCGTAGTTGGATTGATTCATCGGGTTGAGGTGTCACCTTTCCATCGACTTCATTGATCTTAGCTTCCATTCCTTGTAAAATTGTGATTCGTCGAGAATCCTTGGCGAAGATCGTATAATTTAGTATCAGAGCAAAGGTTCGTCCATAATCTATCTTTTTTATTTCGTTATTTTTCATTCTTTCTCATCTTCTTTCAATTCCTTATAGTCTTTGAATGTGGGTCATAAACCCTAGTTTGTTCTTGCAAGTTTTCTTTCATAAGTATTCTTGCTTTTCAAACCCTAAGTTTTCTAGGGTTATTAAAAAAGAAATTAAGAGAGAGAGAGAGAGAGAGAGAGAGAGAGAGAGAGAGAGAGTCTAAGTCTAATGGAAGTTCATCTTGACAATCTTTTTCGTTCTCAATTTTTTGTGCTAAACAAAATTTGTCATGTGATTATTGATAGTAGTAGTCGTGTCAATCTCGTTAGTACTACTTTGATTGAGAAATTGGGTTTGCCAGTCATTAGCCACCCCCAACCCTATATATTACAAAGGTTCCTTTCTGGTGGTAAAGTAGAGGTGACTAAATAGGTGGTCGTACCATTCAAAATTGGGGGGTATGCGGATGAGGTTCTATGTGATGTAGTGCCAATGTAGGATGGGCATTTATTGTTAGGTGTGCCGTGGAAACTTGGTCGTCAAATTTGGCATGATATCTACAACAATAGATACTCGTTCTTATTCAATCAAAAGAGAGTCACTTTTGTACCTATGGCCCTAGAGGAGGTCTATAAAGATCTAGTGAAAGTACAAGAGATAGAGATTGAGTGGAGACATGAAAAAGAAATAATAGAGAGAGAGACAGAGAGAGAGAGAGAGAGAATGAAGAAAAAGAGAGAATAGACAGGGAGAAGGTAGAGAGAGAGGATTGAGAGAGAAAATAGTGAGATAAAAAAATAGAAAGGGAAAAGGTTGAGAGAGAAAAGTTTAAGGGAGAAAAGATAGAGAGGGAGAAAATTAAGAGCGAGGAGAAAGAATAGAGTGGGAGAAAAATGAGTAAGAAAAGATTGAGCGAGAAAGGGTAGAGAGAGAGGAAAAAGTGGGGGAGTTAAAAGTAATTCGAGAAGAGTTGAAGATGTCGCATGCATATGAAGATCCGTTTAACTTCGAGGTTTCAACACCATTTGTATCTTGGTTTGTCGAGCAACTTATCAACGATTGCTTTTTCTCACATCAATGGGAAGATTGGATGGGTATCATCTTGAGAGCAGTTTATTCGAGTTGCAAGTAAAGATTTGAGGACAAATCCTTTTCAAGAAGAAGGGAATGATGTGATTCAAGCAAGCTCAAATCTGTTAACGAAGCATGTGTCAAGTGGTTCGTGGACAAGAGATCGCGCATGGATGTTCAAGTGTACTTTGTTCATGATTGTCCAAGCAACCAAGTCTTAAAAGAAGGTTAAGATTCAATTGGATGATGATGGGAGGACTCAAGGAGGAGGTTTCAAGGTATTTCGAGGCTATATGGGTGTTTGGAAGACCCAAGGATGATTTGAAAGACTTTAGGGACCAAAGTGCAACTTTTTGAAAGTCCCCAGGCCATGGCGCCGAGCCCCAGCGCACTCCTCGCTGAAGATTTCCAAGTTTCGAAAAAAAAATTACTGAGAGTAACGTGCCCAACCTGCGCCCTAGCACGACGCTGGCAGTTTTTTTTGTTTCGTCGTTATTTTATGTAATTTTAATTAGAATCTTCACCCTATATTTTTGGGGTTCGAATTTTGAACATTTAGGATTTAATAGAGTTTGCTTCAGCCTATATAAAGGCCATTTTATGTGTCTAGATGTTAGACATCTTGAGACAACTTTGATATTAAAATTGATTGGGAGTTTATTCAATTCTTCTTCGTTCTTCAAAAACTTTTCGAACTTATCAGGATCTATCCTGTGGCGTTCATCCCAATTGTGGTGAATATCATTATACCAAGGTTTATGGTCGTCTCAATTATCGGGTTGTAGCAGTACATGCCAAGGTTCGTAGTTGGATTGATCCATCAGGTTGAGGTGTCACCTTTCCATCGACTTCATTGATCTTAGCTTCCGTTTCCCGTAAAATCATGATTCGTCGAGAATCCTTGGCGAAGATCGTATCAAAGTGGAATGTTGTAATTTTAAGCTAGTGTTTCTTAGTAAGGTTTAAGTGGTTACATTTAAACATGGGATCCCATTTGAAACATTTATGTAAGAAAGAGTTATGTCGAGGGGCTATGAAAACCGTCAACTATTGTCACGGGACGGAGAGTTAGTGGTAGTTGGCGAACTTCATATGCTTAGCTCTTTACCGCTATTGGCCCATAGCGAGAACGCACTACTCCTCGCAAGGTGGGAATAGGTTGTGATCTCGATAATGCTCAGGTTGTAGGGACTGGTATTGTGTGAGCATCTAACTAACAAAAGTGAACATTACAACAGAGATCGTGAAAAGGCTCGAGCATCTTCAACAACATGGTGTAAAGGGGTCATAAGGTTGGGATGTCAAAGGTGTACCTCAGCCCAATATCCTTTTAAAATGTGTTTAATTCAGTTAAACAACATGTTACTTAGTAGTTGTGATACGTGGAACTCCATGTGCTATAAATGTTTGATTGGGTTGATATTAACTTCATATTGTGATTATATATGCATAATCTCATGTTAATACCATGTAATGTAGATATATGTTATAGTTTACTGGGTCTTCGACTCACTCTTTTCCTTTTGTTTTCCTTAGATCCCAGTCAGGCCGGTGAGAACGTGTAAGGGTGCCGAGCTAGCAAGGAATAGCAGGGATCTCTTTTGGGTAGTTGTTTGGTCGTACTTAAATAGTTGTATATATTCGTACTAGTGGTGAGGACGTGGTATCATAGTTCGGGCTGTGTCCCAACTCGATTTTGGATGTTAGTTTAGAGTTACATCAACTCTATTTTGTTGTTTATAGCATCATGGTGTAAACCCTTAGTAATGTAACTATTTGTTTTGTTATATGTTTTGGCCGTGGTTAAGTTTGTTGTTCCCGAGCATGTTTGAGTCGTGGTGTTGTATTAGTTGTGTTGTTTTTATGTTCAATCAGGTTATATTGTTAAGCAGGGGTTTCACACCCCCGTTTAGAGTTCCAGGTAGGGGCTTAAATCGGGAGCGTGACAGCAAAGTTTTTGAACTTCACGTGTTAAGGCGGGTGGCCAAGGCGCATAACTCCCAGAACTTTTAAATTCTGAAGTCTAAAACTTCAGGGCGTGGCACACTAAGGCAAGTGGCCAAGGCGCAGTTGCGCGCTAAGGTTGGTGGCCAAGGCGCAGCCCCCCTTGATTTCTCATGGTTTAATTTATTTCATCGTTTTTAGCTACCGAATCACCACCAAATGTCACGAAACCTTAAAACCAACGCCATAACCATGTTGTTGTATTTTAGCTTAGATTTGCTTGAATCCATAACCTAAGTCTAAGACAAGGTGACTAATGGACCTGCGCGTCTGTTAGTGTGGCAACTTGTACTTAGGCATAGCTTGAATAGCTTAGGGTTGCTAATTGTATAAGTCTTGAAGAAGATAGCCTATAGGACATCGGACGTCCTCTGCACAAATAGGCAAAATTTGAACCAGCAGTCTTCCTTTGGATATCGGACAAGCTCGTATCAGCCAAGCTTCATCAGCAATGTTGAAGAACCCCAAGAACGTCCGATAGTCATCTGCTGAAGACATGTCCTAACTTAAAGACCTCATTAATTGCGATACAACGTTAACCTGCAACTATCAATTAATGAAGGTTTCCATTCTTGGCATACACTCAGAAAAGGACATTCCTCCGCAGCGCAGACCGCCTATTTTTAGCAAAAAGTCAGGAGACAGACTGCAAGTTGCAGGACAGCCTATCAGGAGTCAACAACCAGATTAGAGCATTAATTGCTCTTAAATTCAAGTTTGAAAATCACCAACGGCTCCAAGCTTCCTCCTGCATATAAAAGGAGACTTCATTGCTGCATTCAATACTCTTCAACACTTCAACTACTCCAACTACTGAATCTCCATTGTCTTCAAGTTCTTAAAAGCTTAAACGTCCTATCTGCACTTAGTCTTTGAAGAGCTTCATACTTAGACGTCTAGTCCATTAAAAGCTCTTCATTGATTGCAACACCTAGCTATTCATAGCTCACGAGAATTGTATCTTATTGATATCAATTCTCCCACACAAACACTTGGTCAACAAAATTTTTGTACACAATCCATTAGAGATTTAGTTTGTAAAATATCTAGTGGAAAAACTTAGTACACGATTTTCAAATCCAAAGTTGACCACTTTGGTTGTGGACGTAGCACTTATTTATAAGTGTGAACCATATTAAATTCTCTGTCTACTTGTGTGTGTGATTGTGAATTGTTTGTGTTGCTTTAAATTTCGATTTCCAAACTATTGAGAACTGCGATCTTGACTGTGAAGATCGGCCATTCTCAACTTGTCCTATACTTCACAAGACTTCCGCCCGCAAATCTTTTGAAACTTAAAGTGAAGTAAGATTTTGAATCAATCTTCAAAATTGGACATAGGCTATTCAACCCCCTTCTAGCCTATCTTGAGCAACCTTGGACCTAACAATTGGTATCGAGCTTAACTCTTTGAAAACTTGTTTTTCCGAGATTAACCTCTTGAGAGATTAAAGATCATGGCTGCTCACCAAATGTTGGAAACTTCAAACGTGAACCATTGTCCTGTCTTGGATGAAGTTCACTTTGACATCTGGAAAGATAAAGTCAAAAGACATATGAACTCAATTGATAAACGTTTGTGGAAATGTGTCACGAGATGGACCCGAATTCCAATGAAGCCGAATACACGGCCACGGTAGATCCAACGGTGAACTGAAGTACCAAAGCCAAGAAGAGTGGGATGATGAAGACAGAAAAATGATGCTCGGATGGAAAAGCCATCAACATCATTACCACCGTGTTGATATAAGCACTTATCGCCAGATTATCAACCTGGACACGGAAAGGAGATGTGGGAAGCCATCCTTGAATATCTTGAAGGTGATGGTGAGACAAAGAACAACAAATTATACACCGCATCGTAAGTTTGACTCCTTCAAAAGGATCCCAAAGAGTCTCTACGAAGCGCCTATGACAGATTCTATGAGGTAGTCAACTCTTGCTATTCCTTAGGAAAGAAGTATGAAAAGAAAGAAATAAACATGAGATTTCTGAATGCACTAGGCAGTTTATGGCATGTTAAAATCACTGCCATGAAAGAGTCAAAAGATTTAAACAAATTGACTCTTAGAAATCTTTATGCTAGTCTTTCAGTCTATGAGCTTGAGATCCAACAAGCTCAAGAAATGGAAAAGAGTTTTAAAAACTTGTCATTACCACCATGTCTAATGAACCTTCATGTTCAACACACGATGAAACCCCATCTACATCATCCATTGATGGTGATGATATTCTTTCTGACGAAGCATTTGCTATGTTTGTAAAGAAATATCAACGTTTCAAAAGGTTTAACAAATCATCATCACATAGGCAGTCCTCTCACAAAACTGCCGTTCCTCATAGAACAGTTGCTCAACCAAAAAGTTCTGCTCCTTATAAATCAGCAGACCATCAAAAGGATAATGAGCTAGTTTGTTTTAACTGTAGGAAACCAGGCCATTTTGCCTCTAAATGTCCAAAGCCAAAATATGAATTTTATAAGAAACGTCCCGAAACTAAATTTCAAAAACAAAAAGGGATGGTGGCTGAAGACATTGATGAAAGCAATCTGCCTACATGGTGTGACACTGACACTGATGAGGATGACTCCTGTGATTTTGCTGAAGAAGCAAACATATGCCTTATGGCCAGGGAGTCACCACATGATTCAGTGAGGTCACTACCATTTCAACAAGATGACAGTGATGATGATGATGAGCTCAATGACCCATCAAAGGGAGAGCTCATCAAAGCAAACAAGGACATCTTGGAAGAGTTTTCAAAATTCAAAGTGCCTATGTAAAACTAGCCAAGAAGCATGAACTAGTTGTCTCGAGAAATCAACCTTGATGTCTAAGATCAAAGATCTTGATAGACACAAAGTGAAAGTATCAAATTGCAAAAAGAGAACAAAACTTTGATGAAAAGTGGACTTCCTACTTGAACACATCAAGAAGATAAATTCTGAGAAAGATGACCTTCAAAAGGTTGTCAATACTTGGAATAACTCTAAAGGAAACTTTGATACCATTCTCTTAAACCAAAAAACTTTAGATGACAAAACTGGTATTGGTTTCCAAAGTGAGTTCAATGAAGGTAGTTCTTCTGGTTCTCAAAAGGATGAGACATCTGTAGTGATTGCTGAAGAATTGGCTGTAGAAGTTTCTTATGACCAGCAGTCTCCCAAAAGGCAAGGACTTGGCTTTAACAAAGTTCCTTTTGTTTATCCCAAGAATACAAAAGACAAGTCCAAAGGAAAGCAATCTGCCAGCAATGACTCTGCTAATAGGGAGTCTGAGCAACCTAAACTTGTCATTAGTCACCCTAAGAAACAGGATGACTAATAGCAAGTCTAGGAATTCTCGGCTCAAACCTATTAAATTTGTCAAAGGCAAGGCGCTGATCCCAACACGCCTATAAAAGGGTGAAAGGAGTGAGCTCGCCGATAAAAAGCTTAAAGGACATGTGCTGTAAATGCAAAATCTTTTGATAAAAGGTCTACCTATAGTAAACCTAACATCAACAAGAAAAGGCATTATCAGCCTAAGTCCTATAGGCCAGTTATCAGCACAAAGATCATTCCAAAGACTGCTGATAATAAGAAGCCTCAAAAAGAAATCATTACTCATGTTGAAGGATTTCACAAATGCTCTTTCTGCAAAGGCCATGGTCATGAGATTCATGAATGCCTTCTGAGATTCACACCTAAATCTAGAGGATTTACTCCTCCAAAGGTTAAACAGGTGTGGATCCCAAAAGGTTGCTAACCTTGAGGACCCAAAAATAAAAAGGGGACCATATTCTTAAATGTCTATATTTCAGGAATGCTTTATGGTGACAATGAAGAAGAGAAAGATCTATGGTATCTAGACAGTGGATGCTCTAAGCATATGATGGTGATCCAAATCTTCTCTCAAGCATTGTTGAAGCAAAGGGTCCCTCGGTCATTTTGGAGACAACTCAAAAGGGAAGACCATTGGTTATGGAAGTATAATCAGAGGCAATCTCTCCATCAGCAAAGTCTCTCTGGTTGAAGGTTTAAAGCACAATCTGCTGAGCATATCACAATTCTGTGATAAAGGTCTAACCTGTCAGTTTTTCTCAAGTCACTGTCTCATAAAGGACAATGAGACATGTTCAACTATCTTGACAGGGTTCAGAAAAGGGAATGTCTATGCTGTTGACCTAAATGCTGTTGGAAGAAAATCAAATCTATGCTTGGTTGCAAGATCTTCAAATAACAACAACTGGTTATGGCACAAAAGGCTTAGCCATCTCAACTTCAAATATTTGGAGAAACTATCAAAGGACAATCTAGTTGTTGGTTTGCCTAAAATATCGGTGAATCACACGTCTGCAGAGCATGTCAACTAGGCAAACTACACAAATCTTCATTCAAAAGCAAGCCTTGCCTATCAACGACCTGACCTCTACGACTCTTGCACATGGATTTGTTTGGACTGTGACTACTACAAGTCTTGGTGGCGCAAGTATACCCTTGTGGTAGTTGATGATTACTCAAGATTTACTTGGGTAGAGATGATGTCCTCCAAAGATGAAGCATATGACATCATTCGAACTCTTCGAAGACTACGGACTCGAAGGCCGGATGATATCTCGATGTCGATCGTACAATGGAACGAGTTCAAGAACAATGGTGTTGCCAAATATTGTGATGACCATGGAATTGGTCACAATTTCTCTAGTTGGCACACCTCAACAAAATGGAGTTGCTGAAAGGAAAAACAGAACTCTCATTGAAGCAGGAAAGACAATGATTGCTGAAGCCAAGCTGCCTATGTACTTCTGGGCAGAAGCTGTGAACACCGCCTGCTTCACACAAAACAGGTCTATCATAAACAAATTTCATAACAAAACTCCATATGAAATATGGAGAGGCAGAGCTCCCAACATTGGATTCTTTAAAATATTTGGTTGTAAATGCTATGTTCTTTACAATGGTAGAGAACATAGAGGTAAATTTGAATCCAAAAGTGATGAAGGAATTTTTCTGGGATATGCTAAATTTTCAAAAGCATATAGAGTTTACAATAAAACTTCACTTAGAGTTGTTGAATCTGTACATGTTTCTTTTGATGAATTTGATTTTATTGGGCCACATTTGGCTCCTAAGGTTACTAATGATTCTGATGAGTATGAGACAGGTACAGAACAGCCAAGTCCCAGATCTGCTGATCCTCCTTCTTCACAAGATCTTCCAAGAGTCAACTTGTTAGAATCCTCAAATGAACCAACAAATGAAAACTCTGAAAACCCTGAATCCACTTTGCCTTCCACACCAGAAGTCATACAACCTACCTTGGAATTAACCTATCCTTCAGAAAACCAAGCTTCAGACACTTCTACTTCTCAAGAATCCAACTCTGCCGATGCAATAGGACAAGTTCAACCTGCAGAAGTTAGGGAAGTAAAAGATCATCCTATCACTCAAATCATTGGAGATCTTAATGCTGGCGTTCAAACTAGACAAGCTTCAAGGAATGAATGCATGTATTCTACGCATTTGTATCTAACATTGAACCCAAAAGATTGATGAAGCTCGGAAGATCCAAGTCGGGTGGAAGCTATGCAAGAAGAGCTAAACCAATTTGACAGATGCCAAGTCTGGTCACTGGTCCCTAGACCTAAAGGACAAACTGTTATTGGCACAAAGTGGGTTTTCAGAAACAAAATGGATGAAAATGGCAACATTACCAGAAATAAGGCAAGACTGGTAGCCCAAGGATATAGACAGGAGGAGGGTATTGACTATGATGAGACATTTGCTCCTGTTGCAAGATTAGAGGCTATCAGATTATTCTTGGCCTATGCCTCTTACAAAGACTTCAAAGTTTATCAAATGGATGTAAAGAGTGCTTTTCGAATGGAGAACTTCAAGAAGAAGTCTATGTAGAGCAACCTCCTGGATTCATTGATTGCTCAAGAGAGAAGATGTCTACAAGCCGAGGAAAGCCCTTTATGGACTCAAACAAGCTCCAAGAGCCTCGGTATGAGACCCTTTCAAAGTTCTTGACATCTCAAGGCTTTGTAAGAGGTCAAATTGACACTACTCTTTTCATTATGAAACATAAAGGTCATTCCTTACTTGTTCAAATTTATGTTGATGATATTATCTTTGGTTCTACTAATGAAAATCTTTGCAAAAGATTTGAAAAGCTTATGCAGAGTAAATTTGAGATGAGCATGATGGGAGAGCTCAACTTTTCCTTGGTCTTCAAATTCAACAAAGTTCAAATGGTATCTTCATCATCAAGCCAAATATGCAAAGGATGTTATCAAGAAATTTGGTCTTGAGAATGCAAACAGCTTCAGCACTCCTATGGCTACTAATTGCCATCTTGACAAAGATGAGAAGGGCAAGAAAGTGGACATGACTCTTTATAGAGGCATGATTGGTTCACTTTTATATTTAACGCTAGTAGGCGATATCATGTTTGCCGTTTGTGTTTGTGCTAGATTTCAAGCTGATCCAAAGGAGTCTCACCTACAAGCAAAAGAATCATCGATATTTAATAGATACTTCCAATTTGGGAATCGGTATCCTAGAGATTCATCTTTTAATCTTATAGGCTATTCGATGCTGATTTTGCATGTAAAGTTGACAGAAAAGCACAAGTGGGACATGTCAATTCTTAGGAAATAGACTTGTCTCATGGGCCAGAAGAAGCAAACCTCTGTTTCAACTTCAACAACTGAAGAATACATAGGCCGGTAGCCGCTCACAATTCGTGGATCAAACAAAGAACTTGTTGACTATGAGATCAAAAGCTGATTGTCCTATAATGTGTGACAACACATCAGCAATCTCAGTTTCTCAAAATCCTGTCATGCACTCCAAAACAAAGCACATTGATGTGAGATATCACTTTCTTAAAGATCATGTTGAAAAAGGTAACATCAGCATGCAATATGTGCCTACAGAGAATCAGGTAGCAGACATCTTCACAAAACCACTTGATTCAACCAGGTTTGCTTATTTAAGAGGAGAGCTTGGTATGCTTGACCTCAATCCTTAACCTTTCTGACTAATTCTTTAAATCATTTTACAAAATTGTCTATGTGATCTGCTAATTGCAACTCTGCCGAGAATATGGACAATACTGAGTAAGTCCTTACATTTCCATGTCGGCAGTCTTTATAGAAAATAGGCAGACCTAAGTGCGTTGTGCAAACGATACTCATCAGTCATAAATGCGGACTTCAAAATTATCAAATACCATTTATTAACTGTCAAGTACAAAAGGCGAATGATACAAGATTTCTTCACATTTTTCAAAAACCGCCATTTGCTAGTTTTCAAAAACCTCTCGACTTCCAATCTGCAATCTTCCCAAATCCTCTCAAATCTTCAAATTTCTCTTGTTCTCAAGCAGAAATCATCAATGGTAATGATTTCTACACCTTCTAATTCATTTAAATCAAGTTTTATGGTTTGCATTAACCTAATTTGTGTAATTTCGAACTGTACATCATTGATGAACTGCAAAATCTTGAAATTGGTGTTTGAATCTTGTTTATGTAGCATAAAATTGTGACTTCAGATTTCTGTGATATTATGTCTTCAGCTTATGCAATCCTGTTTACTTAAAAGTGACAAAATCAGTAGATATTTTGAAACCCAGTTCATGAACTGTTCTTGTCGTTTGTCATCATACGCACATGTTTTGGGTTTTAATCTGAACAGTACCTGTTTGTGTTAATATCGGCTGATTACTTGTATCGGATGTTTTAAACATACCTTCCTATATCTATGTGCTGTTCTCATATCCACCAACTGTATAGGCAAGGACTAAATCTTCCAAGGCTACCGACACAACGTCATCCTCTGCATCTGCTAAGCCATCTAGGGCTAAACAGGCTGCAAATCTTCCACTAAGAATTCTCCCCAGGTCAAATTATCACCCGGGATGACAATCGATCGAGACTCTATCATAAGCTGGCTGGCGATGCCTTAGGATCGACGAATGTGGGCTTCTTCCCTTGTTCCAACTTAATGATACCCACTACAGCAATGCTTTAGCTGAGGAATTTTACACTCGAATGATCCTGCCTCCTCCTCCAGCTAATGCCCATGAGCCGGTCAACCTAAGCTATATCAAGGGCTACATCAGAGGCCACTACATCAAATTGACCTATAAGGATATTGGGGCAATCCTTGAACTGCCTATTGAAGGCAAACTGGACTTGACCGATGCTGAATCGACACTTGCTTGGGAAATGATGCGAGGATCTGCTCAACCTGAAAGATTCTCTGAGATGTCAAGGAACCTCTTTCCTGAAAACGCCTATCACATCGGTCATCTGCTCGATAAGAGCATTCTCTTCAAGAATGGCGCTAGGGACATTTTACGTCTCGGCGGCTACTATGGACCAAAGCGAATTCTTCGAAAGCAACTTAACGGGCCAAAATCATCTTCTCCATGCTATCCCAGTGTTGCGATGTTCAAGCTCAACCCTCTATGCGACGACCTTTCGTAGGGTCATCAATGTCATTCTTCGCAGATTTGAAGAGATCGATGAAAAGGTTATCATGACGACCTCATCAAGGTGTCTAACACCTACGTCTTCACGATCAACAACGTCACCCGTCGGGATGATATGGCCAAAAGATCAACCATTCTTGCCGCCGCTCGCTTCTTCTACTGCTGGCACCTCTACCCAAGCCAGCAAGGGTAAACGAAAGGTCACATGTTCTGAAACCGAGCTATCTGCTGAGGAGGAGCCTAAACCTATAGGGGCTGAACTTCCTGAGAACTTTGATCTCAGCAAACTCGACCATGATCCATATGAGCCAGCTGAGTCCCCTTCCAAAAGGTCCAAACATTCTTCTTCTCTCACTCCAAGACTAAAGCAAAATCGCAAGTCTCGAACAAAATCCGAGGTTGAAAAGGATACCTCCACATTCCAACCTGCCAACCTGTCCAACCCCAAGTCTCGACAGAATCTTCAATCTACCGATGAATCCTTTGGTCTACCCAAAGTTACATCTACCGCTCCCCCCACACAAACAGTTTCAAACCAAGCCGATCCTTCTCCTGCAGTTTCAACAGCAACTACACCATCTCCAACTTCTGCATCCTCTACTCATGCACGACGTTTTAAAAAGAGTGCCAAGAAGAACGTGCAATTTGCTGAAGCCACTGATCCCTCTTCGCCTCCATCCTCACCTACTCATTCTCCCCTTCTTCCCCAACTCTGCCCACAAATACCTCCACCTCACCATCCTTCCCGACAAATCAGCCATCTTCAAAGCGTTCTCTCTCTCCTTCTTCTGACCAACCTCCTTCCAAACGCATCAAACCGAATCCCTACGGTCAATTTCATCTGAAATTCGGGATCTGTGTTATTCGAGATAGCAGAGACCTACACCCAATCCAGCGATACCGATCCTTTCCTCTCCACTTTAGACTACCCTAAGAGGATT
Organism: Platycodon grandiflorus; assembly: GCA_016624345.1. NCBI lineage: Eukaryota > Viridiplantae > Streptophyta > Magnoliopsida > Asterales > Campanulaceae > Platycodon > Platycodon grandiflorus. Next base: position 52,451,024 of record CM028361.1, on the reverse strand, counting down.
CCACGCCGCCCTATGTCTGCAGTGACATCATCCTTCAATGGGGTGCTTATTATGATCCTCTTCCTCTTGCTGGTCCCAGCGGTTCTTCTCTCACAACTCGCGGTTCAAGATCTCATGATCTTCACCAATGGGTTGCCATTCATAAGGACCTAGGTCTTCCTCCCCACCAAATCAGACATCTCTCCCTTCCTTTCTGCCTAAACCCCGGTCTTCACCCTCATTTGCCACCCTTTGTCCTTCTTACTTGTGGTCTACAACTTCTTTGATGTAGTCACCACATTTTTAGGCTTTAATCCTCTCATCCACTCTGTACCGTTCACCTCAACCTATCTCTATCCACTACTCCTTTTCTCATAGGTCGTCTAAGGACTCGATCCCATGCCCCTCTCGTCCTTCCAACTTACCCATCC